>CM041726.1:25830439-26037939 GCA_023373845.1 Nibea coibor
TGATATGATCATGTGATGTGATGTCACACCGTAAAGAAGTGATGAAAAAACTATTCCAGCCTTGAAAAACTCGACTCACCCTTTAAAAAAAAAACGTTGAAACATCTTAAATCTTCAGATCATTGCGTACTTTTACTCTCCACAGACCTTTTCCTGAGGGCTGACTTCATAAATATCGATTCGATTTTTCAATATGATCACAAATCAGATGAGTTTCAGTAAAACTGATTTTTGATTAATTCAAAGTTAAGACAACATTAGATAACATACCGACCTGAACAGGTTCACTTAGCACTTCTTCTTCTCTGTTTCTTCTTTTATTTATTTTTTCACAAATAGGAAATTATCATGATTATCTGCTTCGTAGTCTGTAGTGTTTCAAACTCGAGGTCCCCTTACCAATACACACACACACACACACACACACAGTGAAATGTGGGCCAACATTTACAATGGGTGTGTATTGGCAGAATGTTCCAGAGTGGAGAGGGAGAGAAACATTTGTCAGAAAATACATTTGCAAACGGCTCTCGTGGCCACAAATGTCACTCCACAGAAACAATTTCTACATAGAAACGTAGGAAAGTTTGTGGGCTACGCAGCGATATCAGACGAAGACACACTGATGGTCAGGATCACCCGTTTGTGGTTTATTAATTTTATATTGCTTTAATTCATCACAGAAATGTCCAGTTTCCTTCTTAGAATATAAAATATTGATGCTGCAGAGAAAAACAAACGTTGAGGTGTTGTTACTCAAAAGACAAGTGTCCTTCAGCTGAGGTTCACCTCCTCCCTCCTCACTAAGTGTCCTTGGTGCCTCCTCAGGGCTGCTTCCTCTCATCAGAATCACATGTGGTGACACTGGAGCTTCACAAAGGTTTTCATCAGTATCACTAACCTCTAGACAACTAACAGGAAACGGTTGATTTTAGCCGGCGCCTCTCCAAACCTGAGTTGTTTCTGAAGAGCTCTCACTGCTTTTTTTCCTCTTTTTTTTTTTGGTCCTTCTGGGAATCTGCTTTCTTCTTTTTTTGGCTTTTTCTTCTGTTTTCTGCAAAGTTCCAGTCATTTCATTTTCGCCTGCCTGCCCGCCTGCCCGCGTCCTTTCTGGCTTTCTTCTAACAAGACGACAATTACCCTTCAGAGAGAGACTGGCCTCAGTCCACTGCTCATTAAAACACACACCAGGCTGGCAAATGACCTCCAGCCGTTTCCTAAAGTCTGACCAGTGAAGACACTTTGTCAGGCCGCCAGCCGCCGATTCATCCCACCTGCACTTTGTCTTCAGTCGGCCGTGAGGAGAGTTAACGCGTCGCCTGTTTGGTTTCGGTTCATTGAGGCTCAAACTGACGAATTTCAGGAGAAGCAGAGTCTGTAGACAGAAAGTGTGTTTATTCAATAGAGATTTGGTCATCCTGCCAGGATGGAGGTTTCTGGTCCAGTTCTTGTAACTGCAGCTGTGCAGGATGGAGTTTGTCTGTGCTCTCCAAGTCTGGACTCAATCCACAGTTTTTAATAATGTTAAACAAACGCCATGAAAAGACCAAAGCCGGCAGTGTGAGAGTCCATCTCTACGTTTTCTTACATCATATGAAACAACCGGCGAACACGGAGGCCTCTGATTAAAGGAAATAATTCTAATCTCAAATAAAAGTCAAATAACAGCCTGGGTTTCTTCCTCATGTTTACATGTTTCCTGTAGAAACTCGTTGATCTGCGTTTACAGTGGATTTTAGCATCTGAGTTGCGATGAGCTGGAGTCGGCGTGCACCTTCCAATGAGCATGCCTGGACCGAACACAACCTCTGAAACCAGCGGTGTCTCAGGTTGCAAAATTCTGGGAATTTTCCAAGTTGGAAACTTTCCATGAGAATTTATGGGAATAACCTGGAAAGTTACCAGTTGTAGTTTGGCCCTTTAACAGAATAATAATAATATAATAACTAATAACTTAAATATAATATGATTTATCATCATATCGACTAAAAACAACCAGATTTCATGCAGGTACACTTGAATATCTGCTGTTTCTCAAGCACACAGGTTACTGCAGAGATATTGAGGCCACGCCCCCTCTACCTGCACAGGTGATCTCTGTATCTGGACCACACTTTAGAGCCCAGAGCACAGAGACTGTTGAAGACACACGTGGGCTTGTGGACTCAATACAATGATTCAAACTTGATAAAGTTCAACTTACACACTAAACTAAATGTTCATGTTTATGTTTGTATCAGACAGTTTGTTTAAATTACCCCAAATTTACAGTAAATTTCCATAATTCCCATGTAGTTTCTAAATTTGGAATATTTCATAAGCTTAACTTTCTGGAAAGTTTCCCACCATGGTCTGTTTCAGAAGCGTCCCCGCTCAGCTGTTCAGCTCTAGCTGACAGGAAGTCAGACAAGGAAGGGTCGATTTTCAAAATAAAGTAAAGTTTGTTGAAATAAAGCGGCTCTTAATAAAGTTTGTTGTTCAGACGCTGAGCGCTCGTGATGATGCGTCTGAGCTCGGACTGATCACAGATGATCAGTTATTGATCACGGCTTCCTCTGTCACGTCGTGACGCGCCAGCCTCCCTCTATCCTCCATCGTCCTCTTTTCCTCGCCTGCGTTTGCTTTGCGAGCTCACGCTCTTCTTCTCCTCCTTCTTCTCCTTCTTCTCCTCCCCGTTATTTTTTTACCTCCTGTCTTCGATGTTCCTGCTCGGTGGAGGAAAATAACTTTTTGTTCTTGTCGATCATGAAAAGGAATTGGTCCGGAAACTTCCCCGGGGATAAAAGCCAGTTGTTTCGTCTCCCCACCACTGCACTCAACAGGTGAACCCTCCTCATCCTCTTTTTTTCTCCTCCTTTCACCTCCTTCTGTCCTCCCTCCAGCTCCCACCTCATCTTCAAAATATGTGGGTGAAACTGAGAATGTATCAGACTTTTTCTTGGCTGACTTTGATTTAGAGACTTCCGGCCTTTCAAACCGTCACAGGTCCTCTCTTCCTTTCCTATAATTCACTGTGATCATTGTCAAGCTCTCTCTGTTTTAGTCCAGTCTTACCTGCATTACCTGAGCTCCTGTTAGGTAAACACATCTACAGACAAAGTAAACTCAGTCATGTCAGGTATCGGCTCACTTCAAGACGTCATTTGTGCAGCTGAATCCAACAGCACACACGTCTGATGTCTGAATAACTGCATCAGTCAGTGTTTTCAGTTTCTTTCTGAAGAAATCGTGGGAAGGTTAAATGTCGTGTGTGAGAAGAAACAAACTGACTTTGAGTTTTACCTGAACGTCTCTCTCACCCCCCCTCAGGACCAACTCTGACTCAGCCCTCCACACCAGTGTGATGAACCCTCCCACAGGAGACCCCTTCACCACGGGAGGACCCACCCTCACCCCACAGAGCAACAGACGCACCGGTGAGGCCACGCTCCCAACGGAGTCACGCTAACACACAAAACAGAGCAGCAAAGCTTCTAAATCTGAGGCTGACGCTGCAAACAGAAACAGGAAGAAGGTTAATCTGGTTTGTGTCCGAGGGTTTGGTCGAGTGACAGAGACAGAGCTCAGACCTGTGTGAACTGACCCACTGCTCGATCACCTGCATCACACACGCAGAGTGTTTACATCCAGTGGGAGCCGCTCTTCTTTCAGCTTCAAATCCAAATGTTTCATATATGAAATGATCAAAGTATGTTTGGACCAATGAGCAGCATGTTTCCTGTTTTTACACCTCCAATGAAGCTTTGAATAGATGCCATGATTTATTTTGTATTTTTCCCCATGACAGCATCGATGTATTGATTGATTGATTGATCCCGTTCAGCACAGAACCTTTAAGAACACGATTTATCTGCAAAGTGAAGATTTGATTTTACTTTGAAAATCTGGAGCGTCGACCAATAAGATGCAGCAGGAAAGGACTGACTGTCTGCCTGCCTGCCTGCCTGCCTGCCTGCCTGTCTGTCTGTCTGTCTGTCTGTCTGTCTGTCTGTCTGTCTGACTGACTGACTGACTGACTGACTGACTGACTGACTGTCTTTTTTTTTAAAGATTAGTTTTTTGGCCTTTCATGCCTTTAATGATAGTACAGCCGAAGATAGACAGGAAGAAGGGTGCAGAGAGAGGGGGAGTGACACGCAGTAAATAGCCGTCCGATGCGGGAGTCGACCCGGGGCCAGCTGCAGCGAGGGCTGTAGCCTCCGCATATGGGGCAGCCGCTTAACCCACTACACCACCGACCGCCCCGACTGACTGACTGTCTGTCTGTCTGTCTGTCTGTCTGTTGACCTGCTCTCTCTTCCTCAGGATAAAGATCTGAAGTCTGAACAGGTTTTCAATGTAAACTCTAACAAACTGTCTGTCTGTCATCCTGCAGGTCAGAGTGATGGAGAGGGCAGAAGAAGTGAGTTATACACACACACACACACACACACACACACACACACACAGTCAGCCCAGCTCAGGATTTTAATTTAAGTTAAGTTTGAGTTTTTGTCCAGTTTGGACTCCGACAGTCGTTCGTACTTTTAACTTTAACGTAAAAACTCCCTGATGTCGTGTCAGCGCAGTCCTTTGGTTTCCAACATGAGCATCACTGAACACAAACCGAAGCTGCGGCTGAGTTTGAGCCTGCAGGACTCCTCATCCATCCCAGACTTTACAAGCGGCGCTGCCTCCGCTCTCACGTCGTTCATCGCCACACTCACGTGTTGTACGTGATGACAGACGACGATCAGTCTCTTCAGTGGAAGCTCAACACATGACAAAATGATTGACAGTCTACAGCTTTGTATCATCATCAGTTCAGAGGCCGTCACACAGTAGGTTGAGCGTGTGAACAGACTCTGTGTTTTGTCCTTCAGTGTTTCCGTACCCCGTCCCACCCATCGAAGAGAACGTGCTGGACGAGGGCAAACTGCTCAAACCCTGGGACACCAAGAAGGTACAGACACGAAGATCCCTGCTGTGTACACACACACATAACTTTATATGAGCTGTTTCCTCGTTTGCAGTGTTTTTATTTTCTTTAATTCTGTTTTTATTCTTCATGCTGTTTAAACTAAATGACTCTGAAGCTGAATGGAACATTTCAGACTCTGATTTTTCTCTGTCCAGCTGCCTCTGTTGTCGTCCCGCCCAAAGTCTTGTGAAGTCCCCGGTATCAAGTAAGTCTAACTCCTTTACACACACACACACACACACTGTATTATGTCATCACCACTCTGCCTTCACTGGCTGTTTACAGACAGGATCTTTTGACTTCGGCCTCCCTGCAGGCAGTAATCGGTTCCTCTGCTGCTTTGTGTTCCTCATCTTGAACTCAGAAGTCACCACAAAACCAAAACAGCATCAAATATCAAAAGTTCTCTTCAGACTTTAACCAGAGAGAATCAGACTACCGGGAATACTTCGAGGGACAGGAAGTTTAGTTATGAAGACAGAGCTGAGCTTCAGGATGTATGAAGGGTCACGTTCAGCTCACTATCATGTCAGAATTTTATGTAAATGTGTTTAAATGTTCCCGTCGTTCCCTCTCAGTATCTTTACGTCCCCGGAGCAGCCATCCACGCCGGCTCACGGGGTCCCGTCGGCACTCAACACCGGCGGCTCGCTGCCCGACCTGTCCAGCCTCCACTTCCCCTCCCCGCTGCCCACGCCGCTTGACCAGGACGAGCCTGGCTACCCAGGATCCTCCTCTCTGAGTGGGGGGAGCAGCACGGGGAACCTGGCCTCCACCCTCACTCAGCTGGGCATCAACGCCGCCAACGCACAGGGAGGCAACGGCAACTTCCACCACCACACACAGGGTACGTACAGGCGGCACTTTAAGAAGGTCGGTTCTGATTCAGGCGTCTCGACGCCGCGTCTGTAGATCTTACAGTGAAACACTGCCAAACCACGACAGTCAGACTGTGACTAGGCATGACTGTGTCTTCCTGTATACAGTAAAACAGTAAGATTTATTTATAGGTCTGTCTATTTACAGGGAATCTACAGAATACAGCTGCTCATACAGTAAAACGCTGTCATATTTCCGGCGTGCTGATGCGGTTTGGAAGCTTTTCACCATGAAATCTTCAGACATTTTAAAATGTGGAACAAACTCCAACTTCAAACCATAAAATTAAACATTGTATCAACAGAGTCAGGGGTCATTTGGTGGAACACTTCGTCCACCTGATCTGCACTCTTTCTAATATGACTGCAGCGTTAATAAGTTAACCTGCAGGTACCACCAGAGGCAGGTCACGTGTCGCCGTGACCTGCCTCTGAGCGCTCTGCGCTCTGAACTTTCAGTATTTGGATAAAACGCGGCGTTTATTAGACTTTCTGAGCTGCAGCTCTTTCAGACAGCTGGAGTGCAGGAGGTGAAGTTAACTCTGTGTTTCTGTGTCCAGACGTCACTTCAGATGAGTAATGTGTATGTAAAGAGTTCAGCTCCTCCTGCTGAAGTGTCTTTGGGCAAATCTGTCTGGATCAAACGCTCAGCTAAGTGACTAAAGTGAAGGTTAGCAGAGGAAGTATGTGGGCGAATCAGATGAAACGAAGGGGGATGTACGGCGGGCGGCGCTCTAAATTTAACCTCAGAGAGACAAAAGGGAGGAGGGGTTTTTTGTAGGTCGGAAAAAGTGCGTTTACCGTTTATGAGGTGACTGTACCCGACCGCAGACAGGAAGCTGCTGTCAGGCAGATCTGCTGACCTTAAAGAGTTAAACCAGGTGAACAGCCTCACCTGGAACCAGGAGGAGGAGTTTTCAGACTCACGAGCAGCGCAGATGGACGGACACACGACTGGCATTAAATTAAAGGTTAAATTAAAGTTCTCCTCCTTTACAGAGGGTGGTGGATGTTGCACAGATTGTAAACCCCCCTGAGATAATTGACTAATGAGTGTGGTGATCCCCTCACATAGTTAGTTCACAGTGTTTCTGTGGTTTTCCAGTGATTCAGTCATTTAGGTTCCCGCCACAGCTCCATGTGAGATATCACAATTATTTAGTGGATCATGAACGTCTGACAGCCTCCATGAAACCTGAACAAACATTTCATCGCAGGTTATTTTAGCTCGTCTTCGTCTGGTCGCTTTTGGTCTCCTTAATGAAATTAACAGTGACTTGAAAGTTCCTGGTTAGTTTGGAGACGGACCTGTTATCGATGATCACACCTGTGTTTGTCTGTGTACACGTGAACGTGGATTATAGATGAACCTACTGACTTATATAAAAAGAAGTAGAGAAGCAATGGAAGGAGGAAAGAGGGGCAGCAAGGTAAGGCAGCTTGTAACGAGGTGTGTGTGAGGGTGTAGGAGTGTGTGTGTTTGGGGACAGAGCTGATGTTTACACCTGCTGAGATCACCTGGGGAGGAGCTGACTCCCCGAACAGACGGTGTATTTTAAACTGAAGCCACAGAGACAAGGAAGTTATGTTTGTCCTTTGTTACCGTTCAGTGCAGGTAAAGGTTAGCTAGAAGCAGCTAACAGACTGAGCTAACAGCCGCTAACAGACTGAGTTAACAGCAGCTAACAAACTGAGCTAACAGCAGCTAACAGACTGAGCTAACAGCCGCTAACAGACTGAGCTAACAGCAGCTAACAAACTGAGCTAACAGCAGCTAACAGACTGAGCTAACAGCCGCTAACAGACTGAGCTAACAGCAGCTAACAGCCGCTAACAGACTGAGCTAACAGCAGCTAACAAACTGAGCTAACAGCAGCTAACAGCCGCTAACAAACTGAGCTAACAGCAGCTAACAGACTGAGCTAACAGCAGCTAACAGACTGAGCTAACAGCAGCTAACAGCCGCTAACAAACTGAGCTAACAGCAGCTAACAGACTGAGCTAACAGCAGCTAACAGACTGAGCTAACAGCCGCTAACAGACTGAGCTAACAGCAGCTAACAGCTGTCCTTGTCTCTGAGTGTCTGTGTTCATCCTGTTTTGTTTTGTCTCCTCAGGTCTCCTGGCGTCTCTACAGAGCACGCTCAATAACCCCTCCCTGCAGTCATCGCTAAGCAACCCCAACATCCAGTCATCTCTCAGCAGCCACTCCTTCTCCAACTCTCTGAGCTCCGCCTCTCTGCACTCGTCGCTCAGCAACCCCTCTCTGCAGTCCTCCCTCAGCTCCTCCCCCTCCCTGCCGTCCTCCCTGAGCAGCCAATCGCTGCACTCCTCCCTCAGTAACTCCTCCCTCCAGTCAGTGTCCAGCAGTAACCCGAGCTACAGCAGCGGAGTGGGCGGCTCCAGCTCCTGCTCCTCCTCCTACCCGCCGCTGCTGAGCGGACAGGGCCAGCCGCCACTCAGCACGTCGCCACGGAGACGAGCGCAACTCTCGCCACTCATCCTGCCCATGGGAGGGGAGCCACGGAGGCATCACTCCAAACAGTTCTCCCCCACCATCTCCCCCACCCTGTCCTCCATCACACAGGTAACAACACTGCACACAGACTGTCTAAAACCTGGACGTAGTCTCTGAGACGTCCTGCAGACTGTCTAAAACCTGGACGTAGTCTCTGAGACGTCCTGCAGACTGTCTAAAACCTGGACGTAGTCTCTGAGACGTCCCCGCAGACTGTCTAAAACCTGGACGTAGTCTCTGAGACGTCCCCGCAGACTGTCTAAAACCTGGACGTAGTCTCTGAGACGTCCTACAATAACCTGAACTGTCCGTTTTCTCAGCACCAGTGTTTCTCAGTGTTTGCCTGTTGTATGAATCCTGTTTGGTTCAGGTGTCTCTCATCACAAGTGTTCTGTATGTGTGTGAGGGACATGGTCCAGATTCTGATCCGTCTTAGACTCAATGTGAATATGTCGTGTCCCGTCCCGCAGGGCGTCCCTCTGGACACCAGCAAACTGCCTCTGGACCAGAGGCTTCCTCCGTATCCACTCAGCCAGTCCCACCAGCATCAGCAGGGCTCCCACCAGCCTCTCCCCGGTCTGCAGGGCTCCCAGCCAGGCCAGCAGCCTTCTCCGCTGGGCCAACAACACCACCACCAACAGCTGCACCGCTTCCAGCAGCAACGGCCCAACGCTCAGCAGCAGCAGCAGCAGCAGCAGCAGCAGCAGCAGCAGCAGCTCCACCTGCAGAACCTACGCAACACACAGAACCAGCACATGCAGCAGCAGCACTTTGGAACGGTAATGAGAGCAGATGAGACGGCCCAGTTTGGTCGATTATGTGTGTTGGACACGTGATTTACGGTGTTCTTCTTCTTCTTCTTCTTCTTCTTCTTCTCCGCAGCAGCAGCAGCAGCAGCAGCAGCAGCAGCAGAGGCCGATGGGGCAGCAGGTGAACACGGCGAACGCGCAGCTGATAAAGAACGAGCGGGCAATGGATCAGTGCGGCCTCCAGAGCTCGTCCTCGTCCTCGCAGTGTCACGTCAAACAGGAAGTGGAACTGCAGAGAGCCGACGGCCTCCCTCAGCTGCAGCAGATCAGCCACAACCTGGCCACAGACCTCTACAACGTGAGTCACTGCAACACCGTCACTGACATTCACAGCCACAAGTCCTGACAGTGCCCCCTACAGGCAGCACGGCTTCCTACAGCCATGATCTGTTCTCACACCTTAGTGTGAGTTAGATCAGCTGGATTTAAGGTTACTCAGCCCAGCTAACAGACTGAGCTAACGTTAGCTAACAGCAGCTTCTCTCTGAAATAAGCTGCTCGGTGGATCAGATACACGCCGAATTAATTTCAGTAGTAGAAGAAGAAGCTTTGCAGCGGTCTGATCTCTCAGGTAAATCCCTGAGGTTGTAACGTGAGCGGCCGGGATGCCTCCGGGTGTCCGTCTGTTGGCTGAACAGATGATCAGATATCAAAGACTCTGAGTCAGCAAACCGGCAGCATCAGATGGATGCTCACACAGAAAACACGACACCTGTGAGAGACCCGAGGCCTTTACTGAGGATACAGACTTTTATTTTGAAATTCAGACTCGGCTCAATAAAAACCTGCTCATGTCACCGAGCGGCTCCTGCAGAGACACGCTCCTATAAATACTGGTCTGAACTCGACTCGACATCGACTGTAACGCGAGAAAAGATGAACCAACACTGAGCATGCCCAGATCAGTCAGAGTGATTCAATCAGCTTCAACCGAGTCTCATTTCTGTTTCCCAGGATGCCTTGTTCAACTCTCTACTGGACGACCCGTACCTGAGTCTGCAGCTCACGGGCAAGTCCAACCAGCAGGTAACTGTCACCACCTGTGCCTGAACCCGGCAGGTTGTTTTTCTTCATCGTCTCTCTGCTTCCACGTTCTTTGTTTCTTATTTTAAGTATTGTGATCTCCTTCAGCGTCCTTCCTGTGCAGATGTGCTGCGCGTTAGCTCGTCTCAGAGTCTGATGGAGGCTTTACTTTGGTGTTTTCTCCTCTGCTTCAGTTCACAGCAGACAACCAGGGTGACTGTCTGTCTCTGAACCACAGCGGGCTAAGCTGCGGCAGCACTGACAAGAACCAGTTCCCCTCCAACGCCCATGGACCCCTGGACATGCAGGACCCCGGAGACCAGCAGCTCCTCAACAACCAGAACCAGAACTACAGCGGCGGGGACGGACGGCTCAACGTGCCCAACATCATCCTCACCGGTGAGCGCCGACTCGTTAACGGATATCGTTACGTCCGTGTGTGATCTCACAGCAACTCCACCGGGCTCGCCTCCGTCATGTCGCGGCGTTCCAGAGCGTTTCTCCCTCCACACTTTGTTAGCTGCTCAGATTTCTGGCTTATGTGCTTGCACATGGTGTTTTATTTTGAAAACCATCACTTCCTGTCAGCTGGAGCTGCTCGCGATGTCCGACGAAAATAGAAGAGAGATGCGTCTGAACCGGACAGCTGCATTCCTGGTCGGGTTTGGAACATTGAGCTGAACAGGCTAAAATTTAGAAACGAGAGACGGGTCCGACAGCTCCTCCTCCTCCCAACACACTGACTGAATGTTAGCGGTACTTTAACACACAAAGATCACACAACACGAATTTCTTAGAACTGAAAGAGGACGTGATTTATCTGCTTCCTCAGAATCGACCTGCCAAGTTTGTTTGGGGAAGTGAAGACGAGATGACTGTCCAGTTAAAGAGAAGTGGACCTTCTAATCGAAAAGTTCCCCCTCAGCTGTTTCTGTGAATCGAACCTGATGAGCGTACAGCGGAATGAGCTCAACGTAGATTCATCCACTGCTGAAAGTAGTCCCTAACAAATGGAGCTGACAGCTGCAGGCAGGAAGTCAGAGAGACGTCAGTCAGTTAATCAATCCGGCTCCGTATCATCGTCAGTCCAACGTTGCCCCTTCCTGTTTTCCCTGTTCGTCCATGTTTGTCTAACATGTCCGCCCTTCTTCTGTCCCTGCAGGCGACTCGCCGCCGGGTCTGTCTAAAGAGATCGCCAGCGCTCTGTCTCATGTCCCCGGCTTCGAGATGGATCCCTTCTCTCTGGACGACCCGCTCAGGATGGACCCGCTGGCTCTGGACATGCTGGACGGCGACCTGATGCTCGCCGACCCGGCGGTAGAGGACTCCTTCCGATCCGACCGGCTGAAGTGACGCCCCGCGCCGCTCCCTCTGCTCCAGGAGCTCGGTGGGAATCTGCGAAGAGACGGGCCACCCGGACGGAGGTGGAGAGGACTGACCCACCACCTTACCACTCCCCCACCCTTACTGCCCCCTCCAACCAGACGGTCTGCAGAGCGAGGTTTGGAAGAAACTCGGGGAACCGGCGATGAGACGAGTCGGACCGGAGATTTCTGAACAACCCGAAGGAGGGGGAGTCCTCCGTCAGAGGCACTTAACTGAAAAAACGCTCTCGCAATGCTTGAAGTCAAGAAGACGCTTCTCTTTTTTAGGCATTAGCTTGTACGAGTCTTATCTGCATGTTCATGGAAAATGCACTCGCGTTGCAGCAACACGCAGGAATAAAAACCGCTCACGTCAACGTCGCCTTTACGTAACAAACCGTCGGTAAGAACCAGCAATGCTCGGAAGAACCCGAACAGCAGCATTATGCAGACCGTCCCTGAGCTCTGACTGTTCTCTGCTCCACGCCGGACATCACGCCACGGGAAAGACAACGTGTCATCAGGTCAGGAAAAAAAACAAGCAATCAGAGGTTCCCTCTGCTTTGACAGGAACTCAGCCATGACTTAGAGGTCTGTGTATTTTTTTAAAAAAGGAGCTCGACCAAACAGATGTGCACTCGTCAATCAGAAGAAAAGATCGTCCTCTCAGGAGCCGAGCTTAAATCATCCTGATTGGCTGCGTTTTTAATAGAGAATTATGCATTTCAACGATGAAACTGAATGTGTTGAAAGAGAAACGGAGGTTCAGGTTTCTTCTCTCAGTTACTGAATTCAAACGTTTGAACGTGTGCAGGAACCCTGACTTTGCGACGCTGCGTCTTTTCCTCGTGGGAACGTTCGTGCGGTCGCTGCGGTCGGCCCTCAGGCTTCAGCTTTATCGCTTTCAGGTCCAAGTTTTAAAGGGCGATTCCACCAACGCTGACGCTCTTCCATCCAAACAGCCCCAACGTTTCCTTACAGCGGGAAACGGGGAGGTTGACCGAGGCTTGCTCAAATATGATTGGAGTACAGCCTGAAAAGGGGCGGGACTTAGGAAGAGTCTTTTCAATATTTCATTGGAAAAATTGAGAAAATAATCTGCAGATTTTATCGCCAACTTCATTTGTTTACGTGCTTTTACCTGGACGTCACACCTGTACGTCATGTTCTGTTGTTGGTGGAATTGCCCTTTAAATCCCAGTCACTGTGATTGACAGCCCTCAGCCCCGCCCTCTCTGCCTGCACTTTGCTGCACCTGTTTTTCAAGCCCCGCCCAGGGGGGTGGAGCATAGCAACGTATTTTTATGTAACAAAGGTTAAAAAAAATCTTATTATTGTTCTAATTATTCTGACTATAAAGAAGTTTTATTTTTTAATCCAAAGTGGTTGAAATCTGTATGTAAATAATTTCACAGATAATTAAAAAAAAATAAAACATATAAAAGTATATTTAAGAAGAAGAAAAAAAAAACAGCTTGTAGAAGTCTGAAGTTGCTCGCGGTCGGAGAGAACAAACAGCTGCACGTGTCGAGAGAGAATTTAGAGTTGTTTTTGAAATGTTGTCTGGTGACGCCCTGACGTCAGACCAGGTCCCGGTCCCGGTCCCGGTCCTGGTCCTGGTCCCGGTCCCGGTCCTGGTCCTGGTCCCGGTCCAGGTCCAGGTGTTGTTTTTAGAGTTTCAGGAAGCTTTGCCAATGCCGTCAGTTCAACCATGATCTCGACCATTTAATCTTTAATTTCACATCCAGCATCATCAATAATCAGTTTTCTACAATAATATTTTTATACATCATCACGTAGATTCTCCTCTGATGCCATTGGTCGACTGAGAGCTTACCTGGGGGGGCGGGACCTCCCGTTAAAGGTCGCAAAGATGATTGACAGAAAAAAGTGTAAAAAAAAAAAAAAACAAACAAAAAAACATGAACGTCAAAAAAATGATTCTCACAGCCGGTGACGAGATTTCCCAACTTTATTTATTCAAATTAAATATTTCTATTTATTTCATTTAAACGACTTTTTGTTTGAAACTGTAAAATAAAATTCAAAAAGCAGAAATTGAAGAAGATGAATAAAATTTTTACGTGAATTTGATCAAATCTAATTTTCAAAAGTTGAATTCAGATTTTCTGTTTTCATCTTTTTATTAATAAACTGATGAATGTTCGACTGACTGTCGATCGTTTTGGATCAGAACTTATTATCGCAGGTCTGGAAAGTCCTGGAAATCCGTGTCCAGGTCTTGAATGTTTCAGGAGATGCAGGAGAAGTGAAAGTTTATCGGATGGATTTCATCTTTAATGAGGCGTTGTAAATAAGGTCGTGTCCTGACTAATTCATTAATAAACGTGCCTGAAGTTTAACGAGTCTCGACTCTGAGTGCTGCCCTCTGCAGGTCAGTCCAGGCGTAGACGAGGATCGGCGTCGAGTTCTGATCAGTCGTGTCGGCGCCGGCAGCCGACGGCGAGATGATGTTAATAAAAAGAAGTGCGGAGGGCAGCGAGGAAGGAGGCTGCGTGCAGCCATGTTGGATGAAAATGTTACTGCGCTAAAGTTACAACAGGATGGAACTCAGTTTGAAGCGCTCGTGTGTTTTTTGTTGTTGTTGAAATGCAGTCGTGTGAGTGTTTGATGCTTTTGTGACGCCGTGGTCAAATGTTGGACAGGTTCTGTGTCCGTGTTCGGGACAGAAAGTTAATCTGGTCGAAGAACACTGCAAAAAAAAATCTTGTTTCTTCTTTTTGTTTTTATTTCCAATACTAAAAAAATCTAAAGTCAAACAGCAGAAACTGAAAGAGAGAACTAAATCTGTCATAAAGAGCCTGGATCACAGGACACCTGTGGGTCGTTAAGGACACCTGTGGGTCGTTAAGGACACCTGTGGGTCGTTAAGGTCACCTGTGGGTCGTTAAGGACGCCTCGTTAGCTGAGCAGTCAGAGGACATCAGAGGTGAAAAGCAGCAAATATATTGTGATTAAAGTCTGATCCAGTGTGAATAAAGTTGTGACTCTGTGGTTCTGGACAGTGATCAGTGAGGCCCGGACAGAGATGTCCATGAAGAATACCTGAAAACACTGAAGACACTTTGTGTCTGTGTTGGACGGACTCTGGAGGACAGAGGACACAAACAAACATCGAGTTTGACTTCATGAGGAAGTTTTTCCTTTCAATCAAATCAGGCTCGTTCAGGACGATGAAAGCTCGTCAGCCAGGATCAAATCAGTTCTTTAATTCTAAAGTTTTATTTTGAAAAGCGTGTCACAAAGGTCAAAAGTTCAGTCGAGGAAACAAAAAGTTGCTTCAAAATAAATCTTATAATTCAGCTCTCTGTTCGTTACACTGATGTCATCCTGTCCGTGTGTGTGTGTGTGTGTGTGTGCGCGTGTGTGTGAAGCATCTTGCCGTTGTTATGCAATAAACCTGTTGTGAGTTAACATGCAGTTCCAGACTCTGCCAGTAGGGGGAGCTGTTGACCAGCGAGGGTGTGTGTGTGTGTGTGTGTGTGTGTGTGTGTGTGTGCGCAGACTAGGGATCAGTTAAAGGCCATATTTCATATTTTTTCACATTTTTTATTGATGTTCATGAATCGCTCTCATATTCTTTAATGTTATTAGTTTCCATGTTTTCGACTCCGGAGGATAAACTTGAGCGTTCGGCGTCGTTCTGCTTTTTATTTGAATAATAATTTTTTGTTTTCTTCAGATTTTTATTTGAACCTTGTAATAAATAACCAGGGAATGTTGAGTGTGTTGTACATATGAATATGTTTCAAACCAGAGGTGCTTCTGAAGCTAACAGGAGAGATTTTTAAAGAGACTGTACCGTCACATTATTTTCCAGAAAATAAACAAATGAAACCTGGAAGAGCGGTCTGTGTTTGTACACACACACACACACACACACACGCACTTTAAATATGATGGAAGTAAACATGCACCAACAAAGAAATGTTTCACATTTTGATCTCAAAATATGAAACATTTCTTTGCTTGGCGCTGATCTGAAGTCTGACTAACTCCTGGGAAATAATCCGTCACAGCTCTTATATTTAATGGAACCCAGTTTACTGCTCCAGCAAGTAGCCCGAGCCGCATAATGACCTGCAAACGCTTCTGCATTTCCAAAATGAACAACATGATTTTATCTAACGAAATATATTCAGCTTCAGTGACTCATGAGATATTTATATTTATCGTGTGTTAACTGGGAAAGCAGAAAAATCAGCTCATTAATGAAGCTGAAGTTTGAATCCAATTAGTTTAATTTATTTCATAAAATCTGTCAAACCATATTTCAGGGCTGCTCGTCCTCACAGGAATCATTTATGTCTAAACTATATATATATATATATATATATATATATAATGTGAATGAATATTTTTGTGCTGTGAATAATTTAAAGGTGCAGTCTGTGTTTAAACATCCACAAACAGAAATTATTCATGGAGCAGCTCAGGTTCTGACAGCTGCAGCTGCGTCAATAGTCACGCAATAACACCGGAAACAGATGCGCTCTGGTTTCAAAATAAAAGCATAAAACATATGCTCTCTCTTACTCTGTTATGTAACAAACCAATAAAGATATCAAAGCTGACCCGTTTCATGGGCATGCCGCCTCGCTCAGCAGGTTTGATGGAGAGAGAAACTGAGAAACTCCCTAACTGCACTAATTTGAACAGTTTGGTTTTGGTGAAGTAAACTGCTGACAGTTGTAGCTGCTGTTAGCTAATTTTAGCTCAGTCTGTTAGCTGCTGTTAGCTCAGGCTGTTAGCCAGGCTATCCACAGGCAACAGAGCCACAAGAGAGTGAAGAGGGCGCTGACGGAGGAAGCTAAGTCATAGAAGTAATGTAATCAGAACAAATACTCGAGTAGACAGACAGATAACAACAACAGATAGAGTGCATACACACATAACTGCAACATATAATATGTACACATGTATAAATACACAAGATATGATTTGGTTTATCGTATATAACATGCATGATAAATACTTGACTGTTCAGGACATACACACTGTGAATAATATACTATGAATATGTAAATATTGTATAAATATGATAAACATGGATCCTGTTTATATGAACACACTCACATGTGATATGAAGTGTTGAGGTTCACAGTGCAAAGTGACTTTTTCAGTGAGTAACAACAGAGTACTTCCTGTGTTCAGACGGGACTTTTATTTTGAAGGTCGTCACCGGAAGCTTGCGGCCGCGCGGTGTTAGCTTGACGCGCTGCGGCTGCTCAGCGGCAGCAAACATGGACGTCACATGTGAGAGAGCGACCTGAACATGAGCCTGACAGACATCTGCGGGAAAAACCAGCCGAGACAACAAGGTACGAGCCACAGCGCACACGTCCACCCACCGAACCCGCGGCAGAACCGGAGCCCGGCAGAACCGGAGCGCTTCAACCGCAGCCCGCCTCGGCTAAGACGGCTAGCTAACCGGAGAGCTAGCGAACGTTTAAAAGGCACGTCGTTTAACGGTAACCTCGGTGCGCCCATTATCGGACACGCCTACCCCCAAAACGAAGCTTTCGGTTTTTTCTGTTGCGTTTCTGTGCGTGAAACCCGCCAAAACGTGCGTGGCCTCCTGTTTTTAATGCGTGTCTGTCAGTCCCGTTAGCCAGCTGCCTGCTCGTGCGTGTTTGCTATATTTAAAACAAACAAATAAATTAATAAATAAATGTTTGTTTGTCACTTTGAACCGCGACAAACCGGAAACGTGCTTTTATGTTTGGCGCCTTTCGGCCGGTTCAAACCGGAAAAATGCAGAAAAAACACGGAGTGTCGACCCCAACACCGCGTCCGATAATGGAACCAGTCCAGTTAGACTGCTGCAGCCACCATCGGCTGTCACACACACACACACACACACACACACACAGTGACGCAGAGCTCATTAACGCACGCGCCGCGTTCAGTTTATTCGCCACTGATGATGTCACTTCCGGGCGGTTTGATTGATTTTTAAAATCAATTAATGGATTTGACATTATGTCCGATAATGGAACCCGCCGCAGGTGTTCGCTCCAGCAGCTGCTCGGGCCTGTTTGTTGCAGCAGAGCTGTGTGTGTGTGTGTGTGTGTGTGTGTGTGTGAGCTCATTCACAGTTAAAACGGACAAAAAATAAAAATGTTCTGATGCATCAAAATAAAAGCCAAATAAACCAGGTTTTTCAAAATAAAAGCAGGTTGTTCCGCTCAGTGTTCAGCGTGATGGAAATAATCGACCATCAGACAGCGTCACGCTGCAGCAGCCAATCAGACGCTCAGATCTGACCTCTGACACGCGGCCCGTCGTGTTCTGGTTCTGTTTCATGAAGCAGCTTCTGGATCTGAGTGAGAGTGAGCGAGCGCCGGCCTGCTGTCGGCGTGTTGGGTGGGTTCATCCTGCTCCGTGTAACAGCTCTGACCTGTTCTGAAGCTTTGAGGCGAGAATGTTGGCACACACACACACACACACACACAGTGCAGGTGAACATGAGCCCGTATCAGAGCTGGCAGACAGCGGTGAGATAGCATCATCAGGACGTGTCGCCTCTTGTCGCTGCAGCTTACAGACTCAGCTGATCAGACGCTCTTACTTTGAAAAGCTCAGAGGTGTGTGTGTGTGTAACGTGTCACATCGTGACCTCACACAGGTGATGTCTGTGGACTGAGGTACAACAGTTTTGTTTTGAGCTGGTCTTTCCCTCCGGACTCAAACTGCTGCAGATGCTGTTTGTTGACGTCACGTGTACGTGATGAGGACAGTGTTCAGGTTCTGATGGACCAGGGTCTGATGGACCAGGGTCTGATGGACCAGGGTCTGATGGACCAGGGTCTGATGGACCAGGGTCTGATGGACCAGGTTCTGATGGACCAGGGTCTGATGGAGTGTTTTGACCGTGCGCCTGATGGTCCGGTTCAGGCTCCCAGCTGCAGCTGATGAACAGATTTCAGGTCCTGCTCTGAGGAAACAATCATAAAATCAGCTGTTTGTCTGCGACTCGCTCCTCTGCATTCCTGCCGCGCTGCCTTCACTGACTCTTGTTTTCAGGAGATTACGCAACATCCTCGATGGGCTCAGTTAGAGAAGCGAGACCTCAGAGTTCATGAGCGTCTCCGAGGTCCTCAACACGCCCTGAACACATTTCTGACTCTGTGTGTCATGTAAAGGCCTTCATGAAGCTTACGTGGTAACACTAAAGCAGAGGGGCAGTACGTTTATGGTAAATTTTCCAGAAACTTTCCATAAGAAGCTAGATTGGGAATTTTGGAAACATTCCAAATGGGAAACTTTATGGGAATTTACCGTAAATTGTGGGTCATTTAAACAAACTGTCTCATAAAACACAAATAGTTTTATTTGTAAGTTGAACTTGATCAAGTCTGAATTTTATTGAACAATGTTACACAGTCCACAAGCTCACATGTGTCTTCAACATGTCTGTGTGCTCGGGCTCTAAAGTGTGGTCCAGGTACAGAAATCACCTGTGCAGGTAGGGGGCGTGGCCTCAGTAGCCCTGCAGTGAGCGGTGTGCTCTGTGATTGACTGCTGGATCTGGCTGTTGTAGTTCTCCAACCTTGAATCTGATCTGATGCTTTATGTTTGTTTGCTTTGACCAAATGTTGTTAGTACATGAAATTGTGACCTCTGACCTGTGTGTGTGTGTGTGTGTGCGCACTTGTCAACATATGTAAGTGTGGACCAGCAGGGAGCCGCGACGCTAACGGGACATTTTTTGGTTCTTTTGTTGGACGAGATTTAAATCACCGTAAGATCGTCTCTGAAACGTTCTGGTAATATTTTTTTAATGTTTGTTTGGGGTCCTGTGGGTGTTTAGGTCGGTGCTCAGCAGCGCCCCTGCTGGCTGCAGCAGAGAATTTAATGACCCACTTCACACACGTCGTTTCTTCAGACTGTGGATGAGCCTTTAAACTCTGTGTGTGTGTGTGTGTGTGTGTGTGTGTGTGTGTGTGTGTGACCGGCTTCCATCCTCGGCCACCATCTGTGGCAGAAAGCTGTTCAGTATTTTCTTCCCACTCTGCCAAACTGGCTCTCATACACACACACACACACACACACTTCATAAAGATATAATTTATGTTTAAATCAAATCAAAGTTCAGTTTAATTAATGATTAGAGGTCACAGGTCACATTAACTCAGATGTTACAGTGCAGTATTGCTCATTTTCCTTCCCTGGTGTTGCCACTTCCTCTCCGCCCTGCAGCTTACTGCTGATCGTACAAATCTCCACAAGCCACCTTGACCTGCGTCCTCACACACACACACACACACACACACAGCAGTGCAAACACTGGGTTTATTTGCTGATATCCAGTTTCAGGATGTCCACTGAACTCTGCAGCTCTGAGTCTGACAGCCGTCCCCGACTCTGCGTCCTGCAGACTGAACGTCCTGTGACGATCACACCTGACTCACTGGTGTGTGTGTGTGTGTGTGTGTGTGTGTGTGAGAGACGTTTAAACGTGTGAGTGATACGTGTGATCAGTACGACAGCACGATCTCGTCACACAGGTGCACGTCGCTGCGACAGTTTGATGAAGCCTGATCGACCAATCAGCTCTCAGGAAACCTCATGAAACTCATCACCACATTCCTACACAGCTAACGTTAAAGTAACGCTGGTCTAACACTAAAATGACGTTAAAGTAGCGGCCTGTCTGTGGTTCACATGCTGACATGTGACTTCCTGTGTGTCCTGTCAGTCCTCCTGTTCATGCAGTGAGTCTGCGTTCTAAATATAGACTCCAGATATTTAAATCTCCTCCAGCAGCTCCTCCACTTTCAGCTCTGCTCGCCGTGTCCGTCTGTAATAATCCAGACTCGCTCTGCAGTGAGAAGTTCTGTTTGGTTTCCAGGAGCTCGTCTGAGGTTGGAGATCTTCAGACTGTCAGAGGTCAGAGTTCACCGAGGAGGCTTTAAAATGCAGAACACGACTTTACAGTCAGAGCACACAGCTGACACGTTACACTCACACTGATTACAGAGTAATCCCTCTGTGTAACTGTCCAGCTGTACTCGAGTATTTACTCTGATTACATTACTTCTGATCAGCAGCCAATCATCATCCAGGTCAGCAGCAGCAGACCCAGCAGCAGCTAATATCACTGACTAGTCCAGCAGCAGTCAGCCCAGCTCGGCGTCTGTCTTTCAGCCTTTTATTTCACCAAGCTCTCACCAACCACTAAAAGTCAGTCCCAGATTTACTCTTGTCCGGCGGCTTCTTGCTCGCTCACTCTCTCCTTTTCTCTTCTTAGCTTCCTCCGTCAGCGTCCTCTTCACTCTCTGCTCCTCTGCCATTACGTACATAGAGGCTGCTTAGCCCGGTTACATTGCCGAGCTCCTGTTCTGGCACGACACTGGCTCCATTCTCCAACAGCACCTCTTCCTGTTGGTCCAAATCACCTGTGGTACAAATACTAACACTGTCCTGGTGCTCTGAGCTCACAGCCCGGCTAACAGACTGAGCTAACATGAGCTAACAGCAGCTAACAGACTGAGCTAACATGAGCTAACAGCAGCTAACAGACTGAGCTAACATGAGCTAACAGCTAACAGCAGCTAACAGACTGAGCTAACATGAGCTAACAGCTAACAGCAGCTAACAGACTTGTTCTTACTTCATATGTTCTATATAATTTAATGTTTTTAATCTGAAGGTCACAACAGTTTGAACACATCTGAACTGAATGAAGCGGCACACACACACACACACACACGTGCAGTCTGGGTGAGGCCGTGAATCCGTCAGTGTTTGAATGTGTGGGCTCGTTGTTCGAAGTGAAAGCAGCTGAAGACTCGCTCTGCAGTCAGCTGAACAACAACAGGAGCGTCGAGATATCGAAACCAAACGCTCAGCGCCGTGTCAGCGCCGTGTCAGCGGGTTCACCTTGCAGCAGCAGGTGCGACACACACAGGTGAAGCTGCTCTACGCTCACTCATGACTTCTTCTCTGCTTCAGTCACATTAAAGTTTCTGACTTCAATGTGACTGTGTCCGTTTCTGTTATTTCGTCCACTCCTGTGTGTGGTGGGAATTGATCATGTGACTCTTTGCCAGTGGTGATGTCATCCACAATGTGCTCATTGAACATGACAGATGGCGCCCGGGCGATGAGATGCTGATGTGTTGCTGTGACACAAAGAGTTGCTGTGATCGACTCACACACAGTACCAGCTCTCTCACACACACACACACACACACACACACACTCTCTCTCTCTGGTTTTGTCACCTCCACGTCGTCTTCTTCCGTCTCAGCTGCTCGTTTCACTCACTGTTTGTCTCGTTCACGCCACCACTGACTTCCTGTGGCTTCTCAAACTGTCAGAACTAGACCTGAAGACTGTAAAGACTGTGAAGACTGTGAAGACTGTGAAGACTGTAAAGACTGTGAAGACAAACCTGAGTTTGAGAGAAACCGACATGAGCTGATGTTTTGTTCCGTGCTCCACGTGACTTGACTCGAGCAGACTCTGTTGACTTGCTCAGATTTGGTTTATGAGCTAAGTGTGACTGTAACTTGAATAGTTTGTATGCTCTTTAGTCTGCTTTGTCTTTCTCTCTCTGCTGTTTCTGCTCAGTGCAGATTGATCCAGCTGTATATGTTGGACCGGCCTCGAGTAGCTCGGGCGGTCGCTGCACATGCTCGGTGCTGCTGGTCGTGTGTGAGCTGGATTCTCGTGGCGTGGGAAGAGGCGAAGTAAACACGGCAGCAGTCTTTGCGCTCACACGTCGTCTGACAGTTTGTTCTGGAGGTTTGACATGATTCCTGTGTGGGTGGTAAAAAAGGTCAGCGGTGTCTGAGCGCGGAGACTGCAGCATCGTCTGCAAACTAACGTTCGGCTTCTCGGCTCGGCGTCCGTGCAGCAGGAGCTGCTGCCGTCCGCTGCGAGCTCCTCGGCTCGGCTCGGCTCGGCCCGCCGCTCAGACTCCTCCTCCTGTTCAAACATCCCAATAACAGTTCAACAGGAGGCCGAGATGAGCAGAGGTGTTTGTAGGTTTACGACAGGTGGAAGTGCTGATGCTGTGAGGCGGCTTTTACTGAGCATGTGCAAAGAACCACGTGCAGCATGTGTGTCTGTGGATCATTAATACAGGTGTGCATTTAATTAACTGTTGCACTACTCCGTCCGCTTCGTTAGTTGGAGATTGTTGGAGTTGCTCGGTCGGTTGGCTCTCGAGTAGTTCAGGTCTACACTCCGCCTGCTTTCTATATTTGTGGGCTGACTCGCAGCAGCAGCAGCAGCCACAGTTTTTAATTAGGCTGCACCTGGAAAGTCTGTGACCCCGTTTCCACCTGAAACCACACGGTCACACTCAGTTAGCGCCACATGTCCGGTGTTACCAGCAGAAAGGTGGATGGTGGATGGAGCCGCGCTGGTTTCAGCAGCTCACTTAATTTGACAGAGTTGAGAAAGACTTCCTCTCAGGCTTTCTCGCTTCCTCTTTACGACGGCCGAGTGAACAGTTCGAAACTATTTTAGTGCTTCTGCTTTGACTTCAGGTGTCGTTTAAGTTGACCAAACTACCAAACACACTGTGTGTGTGTGTGTGTGTGTGTGTGTGGATGAAGCTGCTGCAAAACAGAAGTTTGTCTCAAACCACTTCTCACCTGTCACCTGAAAATGAGACATTTTTTTCTGTCTGTGTTCAACAGCCGCCTCGTCGTCATCGTAAGACGTTCATCAAACATTCTTCACTTTCATTGATGACGGCGTCTTTAATAGTTTTCATTGTCAACAGATCAACTTCTGTAGAGTCACTTCTCGGTGTCTCCTACACACACTGCAAAGACAAGCTGAAGCTCAGTATGACGAACAAACCTCCAAACCGGGAGACTCTGACGTTACATCACACCAGTTTGCTGTGATGTCGTCATTAGCTGGGCGGTAAAACGTGACGAGGAAAGCTTCTCCAAAAAACATCTGGATGGACGAGAAAACCGTTCAGCATTTCAGGTGCATCTGACTTTATTTTATTTCTTGTAGCACTGAATTTTAGTGGAGAAAGTTTCTGCTTCTCAGATTTGAAGATTTCGGCACGTGAAGACAGAAGCTGAACAGAGACTGTTCCAAACGTGTTCTTTAATGTTGAACTCACACACTTTGATGAAAAGGACCGAATCTAACCCGGGCCATCAGCTGGTTGGTTGGTTGGTGTAAACTGAAGTGAACTCTGTCAGTGAGGAAATCTGCTGCACTTCTCTGGGCTTTCCAGTATGTATTTAAAGCTGTGTGTGTGTGTGTGTGTGTGTGTGTGTGTGTGTGTGTGTGTGTGAGCTTTCCATTATTGCACACTGGCCTTTAAAAAGGGAAGTGATTGTGATGAAATCAGCTGTTTCGGCTGAAATAGTTTTTACATTTCTGTGGAGCGGAGCATGAAGTGAACGCTGGTGACGGAGCCGACACATGAAGTGTAGAGGACGGAGGAGCACAGCTGTCTTCACGCTGACCTTTCACCTTCTTCTCTTCAGTCGACTCACGAAGGATCCGTTCTTAGTCACTCTGGACGAGAGCGTCATCAAAACTGAAATTAGCGCGTCTCAGAGAGACCGTGAATTAATTCATCGTTCTACGAGTCTGTGTCCGGCTGCTCAGCTTCAACTCTCTGTGATTTACACACTTTGTGATGGACACACAGCTTGAGCATAAAATAGCTAACTGCTAAGTTACTGCTAACTGAATCTGCCGTTAGCATGCTAACAGAACCGGGCTCAGCAGCTGGACCGGACCGGGTTGGAGCACAGCCTCTGAGACCAACAGGGAATAACGTTACAGTGCCAAGGTGACTTGCAGACTTCATGATGGAAACATTGATCAGTAGCAGGAGAGCTAAAGCTAATATAACAAAGCTAACACAGCTAACACTGAGAATCTAGTTGGTTTGGAGCTAGTGCTAATGTAGATGTTGATGTATAAGTAGTGAAGCGCTAACTGTGGTTAGCTCGGTCAGGATGCCAGGAGACAAACCCGGCAAGAAAACCACCTCAATGGGCTGCTGTGTTCACTGTTAGACTGGACACTGCTGGTTCAGAGGTTCTGTTGCTGTGTTCACTGTTAGACTGGACACTGCTGGTTCAGAGGTTCTGTTGCTGTGTTCACTGTTAGACTGGACACTGCTGGGTCAGAGGTTCTGTTGCTGTGTTCACTGTTAGACTGGACACTGCTGGTCCAGAGGTTCTGTTGCTGTGTTCACTGTTAGACTGGACACTGGTTCAGAGGTTCTGTTCGGACTCTTAACTGATCGTACACGTATAGATCTGTTGCAGACGGACAGGTTCAGCAGATTTATGTCGTTAAACAGTTAACGGAGTGTTTTATGACATTGGGGAGTTGCTGTGTTGTCACATGCGTTGCCGTGTTACCAGGAAGTCATTGATGAACAGGAAACAGGCTGCTAATCTTCTTCCTGTTTGCCAGCTGACCTCTGACCCGCGAGGTGATTCCTTCCACTTCCTGCTCTCCATCCTTTTGAACGTGTCTCTCTCACTTTCACCGAGTGATGACGGACAGTGAGCTTTTGTATAAAAAGGTTGAGCAGTATCTCTGCGGCCGTAATCCTGATTTTTTTTTTTTTTTTTTCAGCTTGCTGAATGTGTGTGAGCTGCAGGGATTTACCCATCATGCATCTGTAACATGACACGGAGGCGCTCTGTACTGGACATGAAGGGATTAGTGGATGAAGACTGTTAATACATGAAGGACGTCCATGTAAAGTCTCCTGTCCTGGCAGACATTCAGCTTGATCCGGCCCTTTGTAAAAACGCAGCCCTCTAACATAATGTAGTGTATATAAACAATGTGTAGATGTATAATATATCAGACTTCTCCACCCTCCAGTCTGTACAGTTTCCTGATGGAGACAGGCTGAAAGTCGGATGGCGAGGATGGAGGGACTTTTACAGTTACATAAGAGTTCTTTCAACATGTCGCAGCATCACTGCACGTCCTATTTTTATAACACAGCGTGTCCTCTGCACGTCCGTTAATCCACATATTGATTTAGTAAATAAACAGAAATATGGAAGCATGTCATCGAGGATGAACAGGAACTATGAACTGTGTAACTAAACAGAGTGTGTGTGACACATTATTACTGACCCTGCAGCAGCACACAGACTTCAACAAAGTCAGTCAAAGGCAGGCTTGAGGTTGCCAAGCAACCAGGGTCAGCTGCAGGTCAGAGTAATGAACTGCAGCTGTGCTCTGTCTGTGTGTGAGTGACTGCTGAGAGACACAGAAAGTCTCTAAATGAACCCCCTCCAACTAGTGGACACTAATGCCAAACGGTAGGTGGTATCAAAAAGCCCAAATGACCGTGAGCATCCTCATCTTGTCGACCATGTGAATGCCCAATTTCAGTGTGTGAAGTTAAAACATGTGACCTGGGGAGAGAGAGAAAGAACAGGTGCCCCGTGCTCCTCTCCAGGTTACATGGGAGTAGATGGGGCTGTCGGTGGGTGATCCTGGCGCATCAGTGCGTCTCCCGCCAAAACTAGAAGTCTGACAGCTTCAGCAGTGACATCGCTGCGTAGCCCACCAATTCTCCTACGTTTCTATGTAGAAATTATTTCTGTAGAGTGACATTTGTGGCCACGAGAGCCGTTTGCAAATGTATTTTTGACAAATGTTTCTCTCCCTCTCCACTCTGGAACATTCTACCAATACACAACCATTGTAAAATTTGGCCTGGTTTTTAGTGATTTTTGGTGAAACCGTTTGGTGAAACCGTTTGGTGAGCAAAGTCACAGCACACCATTCCCGGCCGAGCCGGTCGGTTTGAGACCTTTTTTGTGTCTGTGCGACCAAAACTGAGGGAGGAGTAGCATGCTGAAACTCCTGCGATACGTCATAATAATCAGTGTGGGGACAGTCTGCTTCTCTCCACCATGTGACCTTCAGATAATAACCTGCCTCTCTCTCTCTGTGTCTCTGCAGTGGCGGGCAGACAGACGGCATGACAGAGGAGAAATGTCCCCAGCTGGTGGACTACTTTGTAGTGGCGGGTCTCGACCCTGCAGGGCCCTGGAGGCCCCTGGATGAGGATGGCAGGACCTCCTCCAACTCCTCCTCGACACCCTCCTCGTCATCATCGGGCCGAGCGGTGGAGTCAGTGACGGACCTGGCGGTGATTGCCCGGGGGCTCGGGGAGGAAGTGCCGGAGGGCTTCACCTGCATCGAGAGGACGTTGGGCGGACACTCGGCTGAGCTGAGCGCCGGCCTCATCAACAACCCGCACCTTTACCTGTGCTACCGCCGAGGGCGAGACAAACCGCCCATCCTGGACCTGGGGTGAGTCTGATCAGTGACAGTACACCGCCGACACAACGGGAGGGTTATTTAATTTATTTAAATGCTGAAGAATATTTCAATTCAAAGAGCTAAAAGCATCAAATGATGATTTCTGTTCTGATGAACTGGTGTCAGTTTGTTGCTGATTGTTTTTCTGACTGCTCGTCGCAGCTTTTTGAAATGAGCTGCAAACTGTGGCAGGACTGAAGTGACAGACACTGGAGTCTCAGCGCCGCTCGCTCACTTTAACTTTGGCTGATGTTGTAACGATGATGCGATGCTCCGAGAATAATCCGAGCCGCTCGCTGGCTCCAAAGTCACTCGTGGCTGCAGATGTCGACACTTTGTCCTCAGTGAGATTAAACTCCTTCTGGAGGAAATATGACACGCGTGTCGACTTTTCTGTGACCCGCAAGAGCTTAGCTGAGGACCATAAACTACATCTCCCACAATGCCTCCTGGCACTAGATTGCAGTGTTTACACATCAGTGTATAATTACGACACTAAATATCTACCAATAATCCCAAAATGTCCAAGAAGACTAAGAAGTGATGCAGTTTGTGCTTCATGGAGTAAAACGCGTGTCTGCGTCTCAACACCAAACACAGTGAAGCTGAATTTAAACCCTCTGCAGTCGCAGCGCGATGCTTCATGCAGCTTCACTGAAGTCTGATGAATAATAAACACTCAAACACAAAGTCTGCTTCGCATTTAGTTCATGTTCCGTCTTATATAATCCAGAGATGATGTAATGCAGCGACGGGCGGGCTGAACATCGTCTCTGTTGTTTCTGTCTCACTATGCTGCTTAATTACACTTAACAAAGGTAATCAGATTACATCTTTTTGTTCCTGTCATGAGTAAAGAACTGCAGACTGTCTAAAACCTGGACATAGTCTCTGAGACGTCCCCGCAGACTGTCTAAAACCTGGACGTAGTCTCTGAGACGTCCCTGCAGACTGTCTAAAACCTGGATCCAGTCTCTGTGACGTCCCCACAGACTGTCTAAAACCTGGACGTAGTCTCTGTGACGTCTCCACAGACTGTCTAAAACCTGGACGTAGTCTCTGAGACGTCCCCGCAGACTGTCTAAAACCTGGACGTAGTCTCTGTGACGTCCCCGCAGACTGTCTAAAACCTGGACGTAGTCTCTGTGACGTCCCCGCAGACTGTCTAAAACTTGGACCTTAATCCTGCATAACTTTAAGCCTTAATATAATGTGAACAGGTGAGTTGTATATAAATTCACCCTCAGTACAGTTGTCATGAACAGGGAAATTAGCTACAGAGACCAAAACTGTTTTTGTACCAGGCTGTAAACATGTTTATTTCTGCTGTCTAACATGGGGACTTATGGAGACGTTGCTCAGCTAAGACGTTGACTTCATGCACCGATGGTCTGCTCCTCTCTGCAGGGTTCTGTATGAGGGGAAGGAGCAGCTGAAGCAGGGCTGGTACGTCATTGAGACGACGCCCTACAGCCGCTCGGCCAGCCTGAGTGCCGGTGGCGCTCCGACGGCTCACCGGGTGTTCCTGACATACCGGCGGGCTCTGGACTCTCAGGGCCTCCACACGCTGGGCGTCACTGACATCGCCCTGCTGCTGCCCAGCAAAGGAGAGGTCGCCCCGCACACCTTCTGCCGGGTCGACAAAAACCTCAACACCGGCATGGTGAGCGCCAGGCGGGGCACACGTACCATGATGTGGGCTAACAGCGTTTGGTCAGACTTAGCAGAAATTCTGTTCTTACTCACCCACTTCCTGCTGATGTTTCACAATAAAAGTCTTTCGGAAAGTTAAAATGACTAAAGGGGAAAACGTAAGAAAGAAACCAGAAACACAACTTCAAAGTTTAAACTTCAGATTCAGCAGTAGCTTTTATCAGATTATGAATTTTAATGAGGTATACTTGAGTTTTCTGACGGATGAGTTCATGGATGTTGTTGTGTGTTGTTGTCTGCAGTGGGGTCCAGCTCTGTACGTGTGCTACAAGAGAGCTGTGGCCAAAGCCAACGCCCTGGTCTACAAAGCCAGTGAGTATCAGCCACTTAACAAACGCCCCAAGTCAGAATGGACAAATTACACGACGACTTAAAACTGCCCAGGAGGAAGCTGTAATTCAAACATTTCCCTGCATTTCTGTCACACAACAAACTGTTTTAGTATTTTCATGTTTATTTAAGAAAAAGCAGCTGATCTACAGGCTTCCACACAAAACTAAATTAATTTCAGCGTCTCCCTCACCTGTAGCACTTCACAGGTGCTGAATACATTTTTGGGTGCTGATGTTTTTGGCCTGACTGCACATTAAAACTGAGTCTTCAGGTGTAAACAGATGAACTGCTGTGTGCTGCAGATCTGATCAGCCGGTACCCAGAGGAGGACCTGGAGGCGTTTCCTCTGCCGGAGTCGGTTCCGGTCTTTTGTCTGCCGATGGGCGTCACTGTGGAGAGCTGGCCTCTGAACACCAAGTACCAGCTGCCCGTCTTCTCCACCTTCGTGCTCACCTCCGCCTCCGGGGACAAGGTTGGAGGAGCAGCATTACGCCCACATTAACACAGCGATCAGAGAAACGCAGCATGTGATTTGAGTTAGCCGCCCGCTCTCCCTGCAGGTTTACGGAGCCGCCATCCAGTTCTACGAGTCGTTCTCCCGGGAGCTGCTGTCGGAGCGGCAGAGCGTGAGGCTCGGGCTGCTCAGCGTGGTCGACCGGCGGCCGATCACCAACCGCAGCCTGCAGGTGAAGAAGAGCATCTGCGTCCTCTCTCACTGGCCCTTCTTCACCGTCTTCCAGAAGTTCCTCACCTTCGTCTACAGATACTCCATCTCCGGACCTCACGTCCTGCCGCTCGAAAAGTCAGCGCACCATACAAGTTCTTCTTCTCCTGGTCGGCTCGGCTGCTCTGCTGATGAGTTAAAAGCTTTTGTGTTTTCTCTCCCTGCAGACACATCTCCAGCTTCATGCACAACGTCCCATTTCCCTCCCCACAGAGGCCTCGCATCCTGGTTCAGGTACAGACTAGGACTCGAACCTGCAACATGCAATCTGATCACAGCTTTAAAAGTAATATATTGGATCGATGACACGAACCTGCAGGCAGAAAAACATGCACATAGAAAAAGAGGTTTGATTTAGAGGTTAGAAGCCTGGACACCACCGCAGTGAAGGAGATGGTAGATGTTCTTCTCTTTACAGCATCCTTAAGCTGGTTTGTCTGACATGAAAAGGCTGAAACCAACAGCAGCCGCGTCCGTCAGCGTATTTGGATTCTGCTGCATTAGAAAACCTCGCTCCCTCGAGGTGGTTTTTCAGGTCTTTCACACCATTGTGACGTAGCAAGCATTGAAGTCACATGACTGCTCGGATGTTTCCGTCTGAAGTGTCTGATTTACTTCCCGTTTCCTGTTTTTTTTCACACCTTGAGCTTCTTTTAATGACGTCGTCTTCTTCTGGTTTTCTGACCGGAGAATTGGCGCCACCTGCTGTTCCTGCACATCGACTCCTAATATTCATGTTGGTGCGTGGAAACGAGCGTTCATTCAAGTTTTCTTTTAAAGAATTTTCAAAACATGACGTATGGTTCGCCACGTTCTGACTTCCTGTCTGTGGCTCTCAGCTCATTGGTTCATGCTGAAGACGTAAATCTTTAGAAACACGTCACGGATGCGAAGTTTAGTTTTTAGAATTCTGTGCAGAACGTTGAGTTAAAAAAACAAAAGATTTTATAATTCTCTGTGAATCTAAAAATATAAATCTGTTTTATCTTTTATTTGCTTTACTGGCATCATGAAAGCAAACAAAAGCAGACCGAGGACTGAGCCCTGAGGAACTCCTCACAGCATGTTAGTCTGCTCGCAGCTGTAACTGAAGTGTGACGACATTAAACCAGCCGGTTTTCCAGCAGGTCTGGTGCAGTCAGCACCATGATCCGATCGGCGCCTCAGACGGGATCCGGTGCTGCAGTGAAAATGTCTTTGCTGACGTGACGGCTGCAGTTTATAAAAAGTGAATCAGAGGAAACCGGAAACCCTCTGACATTAATCCTTCACGTCCTCCTTCAACAGGATGTTGGTGCTGATCCGGTCACAACCTCAGCTGGGTAAAGATGCCCGATCAGAAGTCGTTAATTTATTCGTTAATCATTTCCAATTAACGGGCAAATTTCTTGACGTAATTCTTTGAATGAGGAATGAGTCGGTGACGGTCTTTATCGGGTTCAGGAGTGATTTCAGGGGGATGATATGATGACACCCGCATGATCGAGTTCATTTTGTGGAATGTTTGACACATTCAATTCATTTAATGACTTTTAAAGAAACATTCTCTCAGTGATGAAGTCAGCTTCACTCAGATGATCAGATTTAAACCTGATGACTGTTTCAAACTGTCTGACAGCTCGTGGTCGTCTTCTGTGTGTTTCGTTTGTTTTCACCTTCCAATAACAAAGTCGGAGAGTAAAATCTCATAACTAAATCAATGATTGCCAAACCTGTGTGAACTGAGATCCCCTTGTGCTGTGAATAACGTGGACTGTCTCCTGCAGCTCTCTCCGTACGACAACCTGCTGCTCTGCCAGCCGGTCTCCTCTCCACTCCCACTCAGGTCAGTTCTCTGTTGTGTGTAATAGACGATGAACTGTCGGGCGTCCTGCGCGTGAACTGTAACCTCTTGGTGTTCTCGTCTGTGTGACAGCGGTGCGAGCTTCCTGAAGCTGCTGCAGAACCTCGGTCCAGAGAACGCCTGCACGCTGCTGCTCGCCGTCCTCACCGAACACAAACTGCTGCTGCACTCGCTACGGCCTGACGTCCTGACCTCCGTCAGCGAGGCGCTCGTCTCCGTAAGACTCGCACACACTCATGTTGACAGAATGAGGTCTGCGTAACCATAATTCTCATAATAACGTCTCTCTGTGTAACAGATGAGCTTCCCCCTGCGCTGGCTCTGTCCGTACATCCCTCTGTGTCCGCTGCAGATGGCCGACGTGCTGCTCGCTCCGATGCCCTTCATCGTGGGCGTCCACTCCAGCTACTTCGACCTGTACGACCCGCCCACCGACGTGGTGTGTGTCGACCTGGACACCAACACCATCTTTCAGTGAGTCCGTCGCCGTGCCGACCCTGAAAATAAACAAACGTGAATCTGTATCGTGAACGTCATGTTCACACCCGGTTTGTCCTCGTGTGTCTCAGGTCAGAGGACAAGAAGCCGTTGTCATGGCGATCGTTACCCAGGAAGCACGGCAAGACTCTGTTCAACACTCTCACCAACCTGCACAAGACGCTGGAGAAGAGTGAGTGTCACATGACTGACCTTTCAAAATAAAGTAACTTTTTTTCCATCTCGTCTCGAGCCGGCTCCTCTCAGATCCTCCATGGATCGTTTTTAAGAAGCTCAGGTGTCTGCAACAACAAACCCTGAGGGGGCGCTACACCTGCATGGAGTAACACAAATGAGACTTTCCATTCACAGTATAATCTAAAGTCCAGCAGGGGGCGACTCCATTGGTTGCAAACAGTAAGGCCTGATTGTATAGAGTCTTATGGAGAAATGAGTCGACCGCTCAGCTGATTTATTGGTGAACAGTTTCCCCGTGAGTGTTGGACTGTGTCTCTGGTTTCAGGTCCACACAGCGTGATGTTCGTTTGATGAGTTTTGCTTCATGTAGTCAAACAGAAGATAAATCAGCTGATGGTTTAGACGGGCTCCGTGTTCAGTCCATCCAGCTCGAACCACCTCGCCTCACTTCCTCTGAGCAGTTTTTCTCCTTGTCGATGCAGTTTGCACTCCCGGCCAGGAGGAGGCGACGTTGGAGTTCCTGTTGACGGACTATGATCAGATCTACAGGAGTCAGAAGCAGCTGGAGCTGGAGATCCAGGAGGCGTTCCTTCGCTTCATGAGCTGCCTGCTGCGAGGATACCGGACGTTCCTGCTGCCCATCACACAGGCGCCGTCCGACACCACCACCGACTGCAGCTCGCTGTTCAACCTGCAGGGTGAGCGCCGATTGTTGGATTCAGCACATGGACCATCACAGTGAAGGTCGTCGCTGGATGATCTTCTTCTTCTTCTTCTTCTTCCTGCAGGTTTCCTGAAATCTCGCGATCGGACGCAGCAGAAGTTTTACAGCCAGCTGACGAGGACTCAGATGTTCACTCAGTTCATCGAGGAGTGTTCGTTTGTGAGCGACCGACACGCCTGCCTCGAGTTCTTCGATGAGTGCGTCCAAAAGGTCGGAACTCTCCGAGTGTCGCTCGCAGCGGTCCAATGATCAGGATCGAGCGTTAACCAGCGAGTTATCGTCATGTTTGTCACCAGGTGGACGTGGAGAAGCCGGAGGAGGTGAGGCTGATCGATCTGGATGAGACTCACAGCGGGGAACACACGGTCTTCATCATGCCTCCTGAAGAACCTCAAGAACCGGACGGGTCCGAGTGCCCGGCCCTCTACAGGTAAGGAAAGCTCAGAATGAGCCGGTTGTATGGCGTGTTTTGCTGATTGGAGAGGTTGTAGTCAGTTCTGTCCCACATGGACCTCTAACCTGTGTCCTGTCTCTTTGACATTACGTGTTTCCTTCCTTGTGTCCAGCTATGAAACCTTCCCCACGCTGAGGCCGGAGCTCTTTGACCGGCCTCAGGATCAGCTCCGGGTCCCGGCTAAGGGCAGCGCTCCGAGCAGCCCCGCCCCCCGACGCACAAAACAGGTACACTGACAAAAAAAATGTGGTCATGTGATCAAAGTTTACCTGCAGATGCTTCACTTTTCTACTGTTGAATAGCTCCTGATGTGACGTCTCGTCTTTCACCTCCACAGGAGATCAAGTTGGCCCAGAAGCGAGCCCAGAAGTACTCGGCGGTGCCGGACATGTGGTCCAAGTGCCTGCTGGGTCACTGTTACGGCCTCTGGTTCATCTACCTGCCCACCTTCGTCAGGGCGGAGAGCGCGAAGGTGCGCGCGCTGCACACGGCCTACGACGTCCTCAAACACATGGAGAACCGCAAGGTGGTTCTGCCAGACGAGGTGAGCCTGACCAGGTCAAACTGCTGCAGCGAGGTTCTGAGAACGTTCTTTACATGTTAGCAGGTTTGGTTCATACTGACCTGTGTGTGTGTGTGTGTGTTTCAGGTGTGTTACAGGATCCTGATGCAGCTGTGTGGTCAGTACGGTCAGCCAGTCCTCGCTGTTCGAGTCCTGCTGGAGATGAAGAAGGCTGGAATCACCCCCAACACCATCACCTATGGATACTACAACAAGGTACACACACACACACATCCCTGACCTGGACCAAGCTGACAACAGGACGTGACTCAAACTGCAGTTCCTCTAACGTCCACCTGAGGCTGGCTGCAGAAGTGAGTCAGTCTCCATAAGTCCCCATGTTAGACAGCAGAAATAAACATGTTTACAGCCTGGTACAAAAACAGTTTTGGTCTCTGTAGCTAATTTCCCCGTTCATGACAACTGTACTGAGGGTGAATTTATATACAACTCACCTGTTCACATTATATTAAGGCTGAAAGTTATGCAGGAACATGTTTAATATTCAGATTAACCAGAGGTGGAGGAAGAAGCAGGACTACAAAGATGGCGGTGTGATGAGGAAAAAGTTTAGAGTAATAAAATTCTGCATGACACAAAGAAAACATGATGTCATGTTCCACTTCAGTGTTCAACTAAACAACCTGAAATATTCGAGTATCTGTCGACAGGAGCCGTGTTCCTCTTTAACCAACACGAGTCTGTTTGGGTCGACGTGTTTCACTGTCATCGTGTCTGTTCTGTCACTGTCGGCCTCCGCAAACATATAAAACACGTTTCTAAAACGTTTGGATGATGTTTGTGTCGTGTTGGTTTTTATCGGGCGTCCTCTGTCCTCAGGCAGTCCTGGAGAGCAAGTGGCCGTCCACCAGTCAGGGCGGACGTCTCCGCTGGGCCAAGCTGAGGAACGTCCTATTGGCTGTGGCTCAGTTCAGACAGCCAATCAAACGGCGACAGAAGAGTGGCTCGGTGGGGTCGCGAGGAGGTCAGGAAATCTGTTTATTCACATGTTTGATGGTTTAAAAAAAAAAGAGTTGTACTGTAACGTTTCATTTTATTTCAAAGAAGCAATGATGGACGATCAGAGGCTCCGCCCACACTCGACTCTGATTCGTCAGTCCAGCTGGAGCGGTCTGTCTGAAAGCTCCAGTCACGAGTCTCTGACGGGGTCGCTGGTGAAGAGCAACAGTCTGAGCAGCATGAAGACGAGCGACAGTAAGACACGGATCGTCTCTGTCTTTGTCTCTGTCTCTGTCTTTGTCGAGTGAAACTCTCTGACGTCCCGTCGTGTCCCTTCCTGTCCCACAGAGGTCCGGCTCTGCAAGAAGACCGCCCTCCGTAACGCCGCGACCAACGGCTGTGGCGACCCCGTCTCCCGTAAACCTCCCATGGGACGCAGAGACACGTCCACGCCACCTCCGGCGCCCCCTGTTGGTGTTCTGGTCCAGAGGAGTCAGGTCTGCCTCTCCACCTTCTACAAAGACTGCGCCGAGTCGGCCGACTCCGAGCCGGACTGCAGCTGCCAGCCGGCGGAGAGAGACGGCAGGTCAGTCAGGGCAGGAAAAACAACTTCTCAACTTTTTCTTTAGGGGATCCAAACTAACGTTTCATCTTTCATCTGACGTCCAGACCTGCAGGAACTCGAGACACGGCCAGCAGAAATAAAGTCGTGGACGAGAACTACAACAACGTCGCCTCCCCGAGCCGAGGAGGTTTGGCTGGGAAACTCCAGCAGCTCCTCACTCCAACCAGACACAGAGTGTCTGTTCGACGAGCCGCCAGCGTGGACGACCGGCGACCAGGAGGAGGAGGAGGAGGAGGAGGAGGAGGAGGAGGGATCGGACGAAGGGTGTCTGAACAGAGACAGTCGAGGAAAGCTCAAGTGGCTGAAACGCTGCTGAAAGCCAAAGAGAGGCTGGTCAGCGCGACCTCCGAGGTTTGTTTAGATGTTTCAGTCTGACACCTGATTTACATATTTATGACATCAGCGTCAGCGTTAACAACATTTTCTTCTTTTGTTTTGAGGTTGTTTTTAGTCTCTCGTGTGTTCGATGCTCCGCTGATACTTCACCTTTGCCAAACATAGTACGAGTCGTGTTCTTTCTCTGGACGTCGGAAGATGGAAGTTTGACTTTTGCACTAACCTGGACCCGTGTCGTCTTTTCTCAGAGTTCGTTGTCTGTAGGAAGTGACCTCGACCTGACGGACACGCCCAGTCCAGCCTATCCTCTGCGACGGTCCTGGGACGCCAATCAAGAGGCGACAGGCCTGGAGGTAAACGGGTCGACTGCAGCCGGTAGCGATGTCTCCTCTGTGTCTCCGTCAGTGTTAACCCCGTCCCTCCCTCTGTGTGTCCAGGTGTTGATGTCCAGCTGCTCTCTGTGTCGCAGCTGTAACTCGTTAGTTTACGACGAGGAGATCATGGCCGGCTGGACGTCTGACGACTCCAACCTGAACTCGTCCTGCCCGTTCTGCTGCGCCTCTTTCGTCCCCTTCCTGAACGCTGAGATCTGTGACTTCGGACCTGTCAGCAGGTACAGAACCAGAACCAGGTCTGTGATGAACCTGGACTAGACAAACCAGGATTAGATAACCATGGATTACATGTGCCACCCTCAGAAGAATCAGTCCAGAGTTGTTCACATGAGACCAATTCATGGAGCGAGCTGACGTCCATCCATCGTAAGTTGTCCTCTTTGTCCTTTTCTCTCAGCACGGAGCGCAGCAACTGGAACATGGAGGACGAGGTGGAGAGCGCCGTCAGGCCGCCCAGCGGTCAGGAGGCGTCCCTGCGACACCAGTGTAATGGTTTGAGTGAAGACTCCAGCTCCGAGACCAGCAGCTACTCCGAGAACAGCAGGACAACCACGGTAACGTTTTATTCCTGTTCACTGAACCTTTCTGTTCTCCTGCCATGTCCTGTCGCTCCCTGACAGTCTCTGCCCCCCCGCCCCTGCCTCAGGGTTCCTCAGTGGGCGGGGCTCCACAGGTGACGGTGGCCTACCTGAGCCCTTTGGTTCTGAGGAAGGAGCTGGAGAGTCTGCTGGAGAACGAGGGCGAGGCGGTGCTAGCTCAGCCTCAGTTCCTGGACAACCACTCCATCATCTTCTGGAACCTGGTCTGGTACTTTCAGCGCCTCGGACTGCCCAACAACCTGCTGCAACTGGTCAGAGCGTCACCGCTGGTCAGCCAGTTCACACAGGTAACACACACAAGATGATTATTTAAAGCCAAATAACAGATACAAGAACCAGGACTAGATGAACCAGGATTAGATGAACCAGGATTAGATGAACCAGGACTAGATGAACCAGGATTAGATGAACCAGGACTAGATGAACCAGGATTAGATGAACCAGGATTAGATGAACCAGGACTAGATGAACCAGATTTTACAGTAATGACGCTGAGATTACAGACGTGATCCAAAGACCTGGTCTGGTCTCTCGTCACACATGTTGTTTGTCTCCCAGTCTGAGAACTCGGCGGTGAGGGTGAGGCTCCTCTGGGACACCCTGACCCCGGACGTAGACCAGTGGCCGCCCCTCTACATCCTGTGGAGGATCCACAGTAAGACACTGCTTCACACACACACACACACTGACACAAACTGTGTTTTAACTGACGGCTGCTCCTTCCACCAGGTGGCGTCCCGATGAGGAGCTACAGCTGGCGCAGACACAGCCACCCGTTCACTCTGTCCTTCCTGGAGGAGGTGCTGCGGTGGGTCGGCATGAACGAGGTGCACAAAGCCGTCACCCTGTTCCTCGACACGCTGGCCAAGCAGCCGGGCTCGGCCTGGACTCAGAGGTGCAGATTCACTCACGGAGCACAGAGATAAAAATCCTTTGGATTCATGGAGAATGAAAGAGTCCAGCCTGACATGTCGAATGTTTTGCTTTGACAGGAGTTTGTACAGAGAGTTCCTCTTCCTCACGCTGGCAGCTATGGGCAAAGATCACGTCGGTAAGAGATTTATGTTGATTTAATGACACTAAACGTTACATCTGCACTTCTCAGGCGTCCTGTTCCTGAATTTCAAGTTTCCTCAGATGTTTTTTGTCTTCTTCTAAGAAGACTTTAACAGGAGCTGAGCGAACACACACACCTGATGTAACCGTCGTCACATTAACACGTGAAACAAACACAAACGTCTGACTTACTTCCTGTTTTCTGTTCCGAATGTTTAGTGTCGCTCAGAGTTTTGTGGATGAGATGTTTTGATATCATGTCTGCATTCTTCATCCGTCGTCACGGCTGAAGCTGCTGTGCACAATGTTTCAGACTGAATGCAGACAGAATAAACCTGATGTTAACCCTTCCCTCTCTGTCTTCTTTCGCAGCTGCGTTCGATAAAAAGTACAAGGCGGCGTACGCTCGGCTCAGCGGCACTCTGGGTCGGGAGGAGCTCCGGAAGAAGCGAGCTCAGCCTCCCAGCCCCAAAGCCGTCGACTGCAGACGCAGCTTCCACCCGCCGCTCGAATGCTGATGAACCGAGAACGAAGCGTCCCTGAGGACGGGTTCGGCGGCGTTCATCCCTCTGAGGGGATACCCACGATCCCCTGCTGCCTTCACCTGCTTGTATTCTTCACCTTTCTGCTGCCTCCTGGTGGATGTCGGAGCGTCGCGCTCCTTCCTGTCCTCTGTAGCTCTGTTTGCCTCGTCGATGTGAATCCAACAGCTCTTTGTCGCCACTTTCAACGCGCCAAGCCAAGATCTATGCATCAGTCTGAAATGAGACGTCCTGCATCGTCGTCTGAGGGCAAGAAACCCGGTCGAGGCACGTCCAGAGGGATCTGCTGTGTCAGCATAAACTTCCTGTTTCTCCCAGTTTTTTAAAATACAAAACCACACGATTCAAATCTGACCTCAAAGTCCCTGAAGAGCTCATCGTGGCTGCAGTGTGAACGTTTTAACCTCAGAGTTTTTACCAGTGTGACCGGGAGGAGTTAAAGACGCAGAGCATCCAAGAAAGAAAAACTAAGCTTCAGACGTCGAGAAGACTCCAGGAAAGTTTCGTCATCCCTCCGTCAGTTGTTTGTCCGTGAACGTCAGCGAGGCAGCGAGGTGTGGCTCGTTATCGAGCAGTCGAGGAAACGAAGCGGAGACTGTCGAATCCGTCCATCGCTCAGCTGTCAAATGGAGCAGAGTCGGTTTAATGTGAAGATCATCCGTCACATCAAGAAACCAAACAGGAAGCTCAAAGTTTTTGCAGAATCATCCAGAACTCTCACAAAAGTCTTAAGAAATGAGTTGGATGTGAGCGATCGAGGTCGTCCGTCCACTGAAGGAAACCACCAGTCTGAAACGTCTTTGTTTGAAGCAGCGTCTTCACGGACTGACAAGATTTTAACCACTAAAAACTTCTTTGGTTGTTTCATTCTCATAATTGACCCTTCATAAGCCCCGCCCCTTTGCACTCTGTTCTCCAATCACAGCTCAGCAAGCCTCGGTCCGCTTCCTCCTTCCTTGTATACAGTATTTCTTCTTCATGCTACATGCTAGCTCATCTTTAGATTAGGTTCGCTAATATGCGCCAAGTAGCTAGCTAACAAAATATATACACATATATGTGTCAGCTAGCTATCAACAAAGACAAGCTAACACGTAGCACACAGTACAGAGGAGGAAGTTGATGGAGGCTGAGCCGTCACTGTCAGCAGCCTGAGGTCAGACGACTCTCTGTGATGTGTGTGCGGCTCGGTCTTCAGTCTTTAGATGATTTCAGAGAGTTGTTGTCAGTGCTGCTTCACAGCTCCACCGTCTCTGCTTGGTTTTAGTGTTCCCTTTATTTCCCTCCGGGTAGAACGGATGTCTGAACGACGAGAAGACTCGACTGCAGCGAGGCGTTTGGCAGCTGGAGACGTCATAACTCCTGAGTAATGTAATAATTCAGTAAATAGTTCCATTTAAACGCATTATTGCACTTACTGCTGATTATTCTGACCCAAACTGTAAAATCTGTATTATAGGAAAGTGTAGATAGAATTATTTATGATTAAACGCAGGTTTTGTGTAATAATGAGACATTTTTCTGATCACATTACGCAGCAGCTACGACGTTCTCAGCTGCTAAATGGTGACAGAGATGATGATTCATTTTTTGTTTGTTTTCAAAGGGATTTCATGTTTAAAACTTCAGGGAGAGGAAACTTAACAAGAGACTGATGGACGAAGAAAAACACGTTGTTCTCAGCTCCAAGTGTCTGGTTTAGTTTAGTTTTAAGAGCCGCAGACTGTCTAAAACCTGGACGTAGTCTCTGTGACGTCCCCGCAGACTGTCTAAAACCTGGACGTAGTCTCTGTGACGTCCTACAGACTGTCTAAAACCTGGACGTAGTCTCTGTGACGTCCCCGCAGACTGTCTAAAACCTGGACGTAGTCTCTGTGACGTCCCCGCAGACTGTCTAAAACCTGGACGTAGTCTCTGTGACATCCCCGCAGACTGTCTAAAACCTAAATTCACCCTCAGTACAGTTGTCATAAATGGGGAAATTAGCTATACAGACCAAAACAGTTTTTGTACCAGGCTGTAAACGTGTTTATTGCTGCTGGGAAGTTGGACGTTTGATCATTTGACTTTCACAGTGTCAGTCTTTGTATCAGTGGTTTCAAAAACTGTTTGTTGTCTCAAACCAGACACTCAGCAGAGAGCGACGTCGTCGTGTTGCGCATCGTGTGGAGCATGCTCAGTTTGTGTTCAGTCTGACCTGATCTGATGCACGTTCACTTTCCTGTCTGTCCGTCGTTCTGACTGGGAGACGTCCAGTATGTCAGCTGACCAGTTCGGCCTCCTGCTGTCCGTCACTGAGCAGCAGCTCCACCAACCATCTTTGCTTCAGGGCATCCGGCAGGTATCAGCAGGGCTTTGAACCTGCAACCTTCCAGCGCACATCAGACATACAAACATTACACTTAGTAATTAATAACTTTGGTTATTGATTCTTTTATCCTCATAATTGACACGTCCTAAGCCCCGACCCTTTCCACTCTGCGCACCAATCACAGTTGAGCAAACCTCGGTCAGCTTCCTCATTACCTGTAGCTGATTTTCCGTGCCACCTTCTTTTTTTGTAGCTACGTCTGATTGGTTATTGTTAACTGGCTAGCTAATTTACATGAGTTGTTAGTTAGCTACTGTAACAAGTGAACCAACTTAATACCTTCATTTGTTTATACAGAACCTTTCAAAATAAAGTTACAAAGTGATTTATAGTAAAAGGAAAAGCTGTAAAATCATTTAAACAATTAGAATCCAATTATTGATCTCCTGGCACAGACTTCATTCATAGATCACAGAAATCTTCCTGATATTGATCGATCAGTTTAGATTGACTTATTATGAGAGGGATGATTCGGTGCTGCAGCCAGCTGCCCTGAAGCAAACCAAAGACTCATTTTGTATCAACTCAAACTTAAAAAGTGGAAGTTTACTGTTGGAAAAGAGATTTTATTGTTTTAAATGTGACAGCTGAGGCGCGAGCGCTGTGTGTGATCACACCTCACTGTGCGTTTCAATGCAGCCGACTGCAGTCTGAAGTGAAGGGACTTTGTGTTTATCGGTCAGCAGAGTGTATTTAAAATAGATAAACTGTTGTTTGCTGTTTGTTGTAATTTATATCTGGCTGTGATTTCAGTTGTAAATGTTTTTTTGTTTTTTTAAGAAAACACAAAAATAAAAGCCCGGGACGAGCCCCGACATGTTTGTGCTGCTTTGTCGTTTCTAAAGAATCAAAACAATATTTTCTTATTTCATATCTCATTATTTGAATTAGTCTGAAGTTTCAGTTGCAATTTAAACAGGAAATCTGCCTTCAAAATAAGTCTATAGTCAGACCAAACAGCAGCAAACAACATGGAATAAGATATTGCATAACTTGAGTACAAAGTACAGTATTAAAGGTGAGAAACCTCTTCATGACTCCATTGCAGCCAGTAAAATAGAAGGTTTGTCAAAAAAACTAAATGTTTTAGTCTAGAGGGTGAAATCATGGGAAAACATCGTCCAATCACGTTGCTGGGGCTGCTCATTATGATTGGATCCTGACACGTCCATCAAGCTTCAGGCCACTTCTCCCTCCCCTCTGCACGTTCACCCATTTGTGAACGAATAGAGACCCTTCATTACTCTGAAGGCGTGGTTTGGAGGGCAGGTCTGAAGAGAAGGCATGGCTGTGTGTTTCCAAAATATAGTTTGCTGGAACCGTTTTCCCAACATCTCCTACCGCACCTGTCATTGATATTACAGAGACTTCAGCAGAGCCAATCACAGTCAGTCGGTGTGCCAGCACCACTGCAGTCAACCAATCAGAGCAGAGCAGCAAACAGCAGCTGTGTCAGTTGACGCTGCCGAGAGAGAGAAAGCCTTCAAAGTTCAGCTTCAGTACATGGAGTGAACGGAGTGGATCATAAGAATCCTGAGGACTTGCTGAGCGTGTCGATGTATAATTTGTGTGGCTAAAGTTAAAAATGTGACCGTTAGAGCGAGTTAAAAAACTGATGTCTCTGCGCTCCCCCGGGACGTTTCTGCTCTCTCACTCCAGCTGAACATTCCGTCCATAAGCGCCCATGTTAAGTTTTCCCGCTCTTGTTTTCCCGCTCTTTCTGGCACCATTCCTGGCTGAGCAGCCATTTTGTGTGACCAAGAGAGAGTAACACACCGAGTGTATGGAAGAAGAAGACATCACACACACTAATTATTGAACAAAAAGCAGATAATTAAGTCATCTAGAAGATGAAACACAAACAGAGAACGACACTTTGAATATTTACAGTGGTAATATTCTGTAATGGAAGGCAGGTAAGATGTCTGTCCTGTGTGCTGCAGGCTCTTCAGCCGGACGCAGTGCAGCCGCACAGTGATGCAGCTGGTCAGGACGCTCAGCGGCTCCACAGCAGATGGTGCACATGATGGCGCTCTGGCTCTTCTCAGTCTGTGGAGCTTTCCTGGCCAGTGATGCGGTGTTGCTGCTTCCAGGAGAGGTCGTCTGTGAGGCGCACACCCAGGAACATGGTGCTGCTCACCCTCTGCACAGCAGCACCGCTCATGGTCAGTGAGGGTGGAGGCAGCAATCTCCTTCATCTTCTCCACATTAGGAGAGGTCGTTGTCTGTTGGCTCATCCTGTAGTTTGACTCATGGTTGTGAGACTTGACAAAGAGGCTGGTGTGTCTGCAGGGTGAGGAGTAAGGGCTGACCTGGAGGGCCCCTGTGCTCAGCGTGATGGTGCAGGAGGCGCTGCCGACCCGGACTGCCTGTGGTCTTCCAGTCAGGAAGTCCAACAACCACCTGCAGAGTGAGGTGTTCAGTCCAGGTGCTGCTCAGTGATGACGGTGTTAGAAGCTGAACTGAAATCTTTTATAATAATATATTATTATTGTATCATGTGCCATGTGGAGACAGAGTCAACGTGAATTGAGCTTGACATGCAGCTGTGACCGTCGGTGTCCTCAAAATAAGGTGACAGACGCTGGAAACTCGTTTTATTTTGAAAATTAATGACCGGATATCGCGTGTTTTTGCTGACTGCGCACTGCTCGGCTTCCTCCGTCACTAAGTCCAGCACCACCAGCGGGAGACCAGTCCACCCCACCCGGCATGTCACCTGTGGGACGGGCTGGGGTCACTGTCCAGAACCGGAACCAGAACCAGTAAAAGAGACCCACACTGGGAGAAGCGGAGGAGGAGGGAGAGAGGGAGGGAGTGGGTCGGTACCAGGTGGGTGGACGTCTTTTATCCGTGTGTTTTAACGTTTAAACGGACACCGACGACACCGAGCACAGGTTCGATGAGCTCGCGCTGCGGCACGCGACGCGCCTTTTGACCTCAGAGCGGGAAAATAATAAACAAAATGTCGGCGTTCGTCACCGTCCGCTGTGCCAGACTCCGCCTACAAATCCGGTCATTTAACGTCAAGATGCGGGACGCGTGGGTCGGTCCGAACACCGTGAATTACTCAGCACGTTTCATACTTCATGTTGTTTTATGTCTCCCGGTGTGATTACACCGACACGGCTGATAGTCCCGCTGCTGTTACAGGCAGCTGCTTACAAGTTCAAGTTTTGGTGGAAGGTGTGCTTTTTACTGCCAGGAGTGTGTGCCGAATTTAAAACAGGTGTATACCGATGTGGGAAGTGTTTAAATTATTCAGATGTGTAATTATATATACGTGTTAATACGCGAGAACTTCTTAAATTAATACAAATTTAAACGGAGTTTGGAGGAGGGCGACCTGCGCAGCATTTGGACACACAGACGAGCTGCAACGTGTTTTTATGTAAAGAAATCAAGTTTAACATCTCCAGGGTCATACATCAGGTGTGTGTGTGTGCGTGTGTGCGGGGACTGCGGGATGAAGGTGCGTTTATTATCAGTCACCGAGCTGCTGCTGCTGGGCGGGGCTCCCGGTGGCGCTGTCCGGCAGCGTGGTGCTGAAACTCAGCTTCAGGAAGGAAGCAGCACACACACACACACACACACACCACACACACACACACACACACACCTTCATGCACTCTTTGCATCATCATCATCATCTATAATATCAGCCTGTTTGACTGACGGTGACTCTCTCCTCAGGAGCGACCATGTGGGAGAAAACCATGCTGCTGCTGCTCCACAGTGTCCAAGGTAAAGTCATCTCTGTCCAGGCCCAACCGGGCCCAACAGCACAACTTCAGAACTTTATTCAAACTGCATCAGATTTTATTCACAATATATTTGACCCACAGGTGGTCTCTGTTATTTCACACTTTATTCACTGTTAGACTGGACACTGCCGGTTCAGAGGTTCTGTTGCTGTGTTCACTGTTAGACTGGACACTGCCGGTTCAGAGGTTCTGTTCGGTCATCCACCACCATCGCTCCTCAGATCCTCCATGTTTGTTTGCCTTGCAGCTGTAATGGCGTCTCAGTGCTGGCAGGGGGCGACCTTCTCCGAGGCAGTGGTGTCTCCGGCGGTGGAGAGCAGCGGTATCTTGCGGGTACCCGGCGTGGCGTCTCTGCCACAGTGCGTGGCGGCATGCTGTGACTTGCCAGGTTACGACCTGGCCTGGCTGTTTGAGGGTCGCTGCTACATCCTGAACTGCCAGCAGAGGGAGAACTGCCAGCCCCGAGAGAGACCCGGAGCCGACTCGGTCCTCGCCTTCCTGCGCAGAGCCTCACCACAGACGCTGGTGCTGCAGTCTTTGGTGAGAGGAGAGCCGTACGGCGGCCGCTGGAGACCCCTATCGCGGTCCTCTGAGGCCCCCGGAGACCTGGAGGCCCTGAAGGACCTTGCCCTGTTTGACGGACCTCGGCAGGACTTCTCTGATCCCGGCATGCTGGATGTGGAATATTCAGAGGGAATCCAGGAGGAGAGGGGAGGGCCCGGCTCAGAGGTGGAGATGATGACAGATCAGCCGTTCTTGAAAGGAGGTGACGGCTTCAACCAATCAGACGCAGAGGGCGGACCAGAGAGGACGCTGAAGGGAAGCAGTGTGGCCCAGAATAGAGCCACCTCTGGGGGGAACATCAGTCTGGAAGACGAGGACAAAACTAGGAGACCAACTGATCCTGCTGCAGCCGAGACAACAGTGAGTGATGAAGTTCATCAAGTTAATGAGGTTAATGAGGACGAGCACATCCATCACACACCTTTACAAACATGTAATAGAGACAGACTAAAACCTGGACAGTCTCTGTGACGTCCCCGCAGACTGTCTAAAACCTGGACAGTCTCTGTGACGTCCCGCAGACTGTCTAAAACCTGGACGTAGTCTCTGTGACGTCCCGCGGACTGTCTAAAACCTGGACGTAGTCTCTGTGACGTCCCGCAGACTGTCTAAAACCTGGACGTAGTCTCTGAGACGTCCTACAGACTGTCTAAAACCTGGACGTAGTCTCTGTGACGTCCCGCAGACTGTCTAAAACCTGGACGTAGTCTCTGTGACGTCCTACAGACTGCCTAAAACCTGGACGTAGTCTCTGTGACGTCCTACAGACTGTCTAAAACCTGGACAGTCTCTGTGATGTAAAACTGTTTTTATTTTGTCATTTACAGACCAGAACAGGAAGTAGCACTGACTCATCATCACTGACACTCCAGAAACCAACAACTGACTCCGCCCAACACGACCACAGATGGACTTCACTTCCTACTCGTGCCACAAGCCATCAGCCAATCAGCACGTCCATACAGACAGGTACACCTGAAAGTAACAGGAACAGGAAGCACAGGAAGTCTGTACATGGTGTGAACCTGTCGACACTTCTTCACCTGCAGATCGACCCCTGATGGCGTCCCTCGGAGACCCTGAAGAACACACGCCATCCACAGTTCAAGATGACGCTTCAGTTTCTCCTGAAACCACACCTGGTACTGAACACACACACACACACACACACACACACACACACACACACACACACACACACAGTCATGAGCTCACATAAACTCTTGATGCTCTGCAGTCATGTTGAAGACGTTCCAGTCAGCAGCCGGAGCTCCACCAACCAACACCGACCTCCTAGCCAGAGACCCGCCCACTGACCCCCTCACCATCACCTCCACCTCATCTGTCAGCACCAACCCTCCGACCACGACCACGCCCTCTGCTACAACCACTGCAGCTTCTGGTAGATAGATAAACACACCGATATAAACGGTGATTGTGTGTCTGCAGGTTTGTTTCACTGATCACGTGCTGCCTCTGTCCGTCCTCTGTCTCCCCTCCGTCAGTATCAGAGGTCAGGGGGTCAAACCGTGGCCCAGTGGCTGTCGTGGGTCCTGACAGGAAGTTGTTTCTCCCCGTGAGCAGCTTGTCACTCGACGGCGGGGGAAGCAGCGATGACCGTGGCATCATCAGCTATCACTGGGACGTCATCAGGTAGAGGACAAACAGGGTCAGGGGTCAGACAGCATAATGTGCAGGAACACAGACGTCCTCACATCTTCAGACTCACTCCGTCATGTTTTCTGCAGCGGCCCTCCGGGACTAAAGCTGGAGGGAGCAGACCAGGCGGTAGCCACGGCGACAGGTCTTCGAGTGGGACGCTACACCTTCAGACTGACGGTCTCTGACCAGGAGGGGGCGTCGGACAGCGCGTTGCTGACAGCCAGGGTCCAGGAAGGTGAGCGGGTTTGTGACAACCTGAGCTGAGTCACCTGTGTGTTTGTTCAAACCTTTTTTTCTGTCGTCCTGCAGCCAGAAGTCTTCCTCCCGTCGCTCACGCCAGCGGCAGCCACACTCTCACTCTGCCCAACAACTCGCTGGTGCTGCGAGGCTCCGTGACCGACGGAGACCAGACGGAGGTCCACTACGTGTGGGTCAGAGACAGCCAGAGTCCTGCTGCTGGGGTCAGTACAGACGCCGACACCTGATCTGGGCTTCACAGTGGATCAGACTTTAATGAACTCTCTTTGCAGGAAGTGCTGTACGGCTCGGACACTCAGGCATCTCTTTACCTGTCCAACCTGGTCGAGGGGACCTACCTGTTCCAGCTGAGGGTGACCGACGCTCAGGGGCGGTCCAGCGCCGCCATGGCAACCGTGGAGGTCCGACCAGGTAGGACGGGAACAGAAACACGTGGATCTGCCTCCTTGTTGATGCCCAGTAGGAAGCAGTGAAGTTTGTCCCTGCTGTGTCTGTAGAGCCTGGTGGTGGGGAGGAGGTGGAGCTGGAGATGTTGGTGTCGGTGTCTCAGGTCAGCGTGGCTCAGAGGGACACGGTGGTCCGACAGCTTGCTGCTCTGTTCCACGTCCTCGACAGCGACATCCAGGTCCGAGCGCTGCAGGGACACTCACACCTCAGGTACGGGTCTACTGCCGGCCCGGCTCATCACTGGATTCGTCTGTTAAAGGATGACGTTCTATGTGTGTGTGTGTGTGTTTGTGTAGCACGGTGTTGAGGTTCTCCGTGCAGGGCCCCTCGGGGCCGGTCTCCAGCTCCAGGCTGGTCGGTCTGCTGAGAAACCAGCTGCTCAGAGAGAAGAGCGACTACCTGCTGTTCAGAGTCCTGAGAGTCGACACCGTCTGTGAGTTCAGACCCGACATCCACGACGCCTCCGCACACAGACCAGGAGAGATGACCTAATCGTCATGTGACACTACACAGCCAATCAAATTATTCGGAGAAAAGGTCACATGATGTGAAACTGCAGCAGAACAAACATCCGTTCATTAACTGTAACGTTTATCCTCATCAGAGCGAGAGGCGGGGTACGCCGCCAACGAGTCATTTTAAATCTAAAATATAAAGATCAGCACAAACATGTACAGCACGCCTCACAATCATCACTAACCATGAGCAAGGACTCACCTGAGTTCAGGTGTTACCAGTTTTTGTCTCTTCAGCACAAACACGTCTTTTTTTTGTCTGTTTTCTTTCAGTGTGTCTGCTTCGCTGTTCTGGGCGTGGCCAGTGCGATCCAATCACCAAGGAGTGCTCGTGTGACCCCTTCTGGACGGAGAACCTGATCCGACGTTACCTCGGCGACGGAGAGAGCAACTGTGGTAATTATGAGCTGATCGTTAGCCGCCAAAATGTTATCTGAGTTAGTTCATCAGATGAGCAGCAGGTGGCGCCAATTCTCCAAACAATCGTCCCCACAGACTGTCTAAAACCTGGACGTAGTCTCTGTGACGTCCCCGCAGACTGTCTAAAACCTGGACGTAGTCTCTGAGACGTCCCTGCAGACTGGTGGTTTGACTGTCTCCCTGTGTTCTCCGTCAGAGTGGAGGGTGCTGTACGTCATCCTGACCAGCTTCGTGCTCATGGTCTTCATCCTGTCCGTCAGCTGGACCTTCATCTGCTGCTGCAAGAGGTGAACACCTGTGATGAAACCAGGTGACACTGCAGCGTTTTCGCGTATCTGAACGTGTTCTTTGTGTTTAGGAGGAGACAGACGAAGATGAGGAAGAAAACCAAGTACACCATCCTGGATAACATGGACGAGCAGGAGAGGGTGGAGCTCAGACCCAAATTCAGTGAGTGTGTAGGCAGACTTTCAAAATAAGATGTCAGACATTAGAAACACTAAAGCAGAGTGCAGGAAGCTTTTCTAACTCTGTCCTCTCTGCAGGCATCAAACATCGCAGCACAGAGCACAACTCCAGCCTCATGATGTCGGAGTCAGAGCTGGACAGCGATCAGGACACCATCTTCAGCCGGGACCGACCCGTCCGCACCACGAGCCGGCTCAGCGCGCAGGCTGCCCGCAACGGCAACGCCTTCGGCTGACGGGACGGCCCGCCTCCCGCTGACGGACGTTTGCATTCTGGCAGCCACAAGAGGCTTCTTAAAGTTTGACTTCATTACCCAGAAATCCTGTGCCCTGAGGCCTGTAGAGTGAACTCCTTCAAAGGACTTGAGGACGTGCAGGTAAAAGGCTAACATCCAGCTGCGTTTGAATATTTAAAACTTTTAAGAAGAATCCGACAGCCCGATGAGACAATGGACGGTTTCATCTCTGTGCATCTGCGATACAGATGGGGTTAGCCTAGCTTAGCACAAAGACTGGAAGCAGGGGGAAACTACTAGCCTAGCTCCAACAAAAACTCTCTGATTTTTATGTAGTATCTTCTTAGCCAACAAGCTAATCGCTAATCCATCCAAGTCAGCTGACTATAGCCAAAACTGAGCTAACTCTAAGCTAACTGGACTCAGATGCTAATTTAATTTATTGCTATATCTCAATAACAAACTGTTAGCATTAGACAAAACTATCCGTGCTCTGATTTGACATTTTACTTCTGCTGGAACGTGTTTGAAAAGACAAAAAATAAACTTTTCATCATCTGTAGGAAGTCCATGGTGTCCAGTCAATAATGTGGTTAGCCTAGCTTAGCATAAAGACTTGAAACAAACTAAAACCTAAATCATCTGGGCTAAGACGCTAAATTCAGGCTAACACATGTAAAGCTAACTGAAAATCTGAATGAATTAGCAGCGTTAGATACAAACATTTAGCCTAGCAGCCTAGCTTAGCACAAACAGAACAGAAAACATCCCGTCTGATTAGCGTGTTGTATCTGGTTTATTTAACAGGTGTGGATAGCTAACGAGACGGACGCTGTCACGTGAGCTCGTTATAAAAAAACACAAATCACAAGAAGTAAAATCACAGTTTCATCTTTAATGTTGTCAGAAATACAAAATTCATCTTTTTTACATCAACTATAAAGCACAACATTATTTTACAATCAGGACTAATTTCACATATTAGCAGCACGATCTGTACAAATGTGAAGAAGTGTAATCTGTTCATCTTTATTTAGTTCAGCTCTAATCCGGCAGATTACGAGTCAGCTCGATTTGTGCGTCGTTAATTAGACTCAGTGTCCACTTTATTAGGGACGCCTGATTAACGCTGTGACGTTTGAGGCCTTTAATGTTCAGTTTTATGTTGATTACGCGACCTGTACTTCTAATTACAAGATTATCTCATAACGAGGATGCAAATGCAGCCAAATGACTTCACACCAACGTCAGCCTGCGGATAGACGACAATGAATGTGAAATGTTCTGATTACTGAAGCTGGCTGAGGCTGCTGTACCACGAAGTACCTCAAAGTAAATGTACTTAGTTACACTCTAAAATACTAATTGGTGTTTTTATTGGCACACGTCAAATGTAACCACACCCTGCAGTGATGTCACAGCGTCCTGGAGTACACCTGCACATCACTGCAGCCAGGTGAGGGCAGCAACGAGAAGACCGGAGCGATGAGTCAGTCTTTAATAAAACATTAGACACACAGCGGCTCGTTAACGTCTGTCAGGGGGATGAAATTAATTTACACAATAAAAAACAAACAACGCTGCTACAGTTATTAACAACATTTAATATTTATTCTTTGACCTGCAGACGACACACTGAGCCTCGTGTTTTCTGACCTGACAGGTTTTTAAACTCGACGTTTTATTAATGTCACATTTAATAATAATAATTATTTAAACTGACGTTATGACGCTCAGGATGATCCGCAGACCCTGTTTGTGTTCAAATATGTTGGCTTATTTTAATCATTAAAAATAGATTTAATGTGCATATTTAAATCACACAAACGATCGGGTCACAGAGAATACTGGATTCTGATTGGCTAGAGCTTTGCTATTTCCAAGTGATGTCATGTAAGGAGCGTTTATCTAACGTCAACGCGCCTGGCTAACGAGCTCGTTAATGAAAACGTGATCAGACCAGCAAAGCCGAGCGCTGGTCACTGCGGCTCTGACTGGAGACGTGAGGAGTCTTCAGTCGGTGTGAAACAGCTCAAACTTCTCTGGAGTGTTTAGTTTTCAGTAACGAGTTTTAAGACGCGGTGACGGTGACTGTCGGCTCATCAGAGATCTGAATCTCAGAGACTGGAAAGACTGACAACAATCTCTGTGGCCAATCAGACGTGAGTATTCCCCTCATGGCACTTTGCTCGTTTGATTGATTATTGCCTGAAAGAATTCAACCTGGACTGATTTACAGTTTTATTATTGGTCTTGTTAATGGAGCGTCAGATCTCGGTTTGTCGGCGCTGCTTCTTCTTTCAGGGTTTGAGGTTCCCGAAGCACATGTACTTCACCTCCAGATACTCCTCGATACCGTACTTGGAGCCTTCGCGGCCCAGACCGGACTGCTTGACCCCGCCAAACGTGGCCTCGGGGGTGGACAGGAGGCCCTCGTTGACTCCGACTATCCCCACCTCCAGCGCCTCCGCCACACGCCAGATCTGACTCACATCCTGCGAGTAGCAGTAACCTGAGGAGGGAGAAAGTCATTGGCATTGATCCATCATGGCCTCCACCTTAAATGAAAACAGTCTTTGTGTTCCGGCTCTGCCTTCATTCATTTCCTTTCAGGATGGACCAAATGTGTCGGAGGGACTCACCTGCCAGCCCCACATGAGACGCGTTAGCGATAGCCAGAGCCTCTTCCTCTGTGTTGAACCTGGAAGCCACAAACAAAAGTTCAGGTTGGTCGAACGCAGCTGACACGGGTTCCTAATCTTCTTCTTCTTCTTCTACAGACAACATGCAGAACAACAGACAAACAGGAAGCTGACCTGACGACGGGCAGCAGCGGGCCGAACGTTTCCTCCTTCATGCACAGCATGTCTGTGCTGACGTCTGTCAGCAGCGTGGGCTCCATGAAGGAGCCGTCCAGACGCTTCCCGCCCTTCAGCAGCGTCGCTCCTCTGGACACGGCGTCAGAGATCTGCTGGGCCACCTGAGGAACAGACGGTCACATGTCGGAGCGACAGACACGTCAGACATTGGAACGTTATATAATAATATTCATAATGATCATTCTGTCCTGAGGCGGCGCTCCGTCACCTTCTCTGCAGCTCTGGTGTTGATGAGCGGCCCCTGGGTGGTTTCAGGGTCTAAACCGTGACCGACGCGGAGCTCGGCGTCCATCGCTTGGCTCAGCTTCTCCATGAATCGATCGTGGATGCCGCTCTGCACGAGAAACCGGTTCGAACACACGCACGTCTACAGGAAGAGGAAGAGGACGTGATGTCTGCGGTCCACGCAGAGCGCTCTGAGGTGCATTCAGACTCTCAGCTCACCTGTCCAGAGTTCCTGAACTTAGATGCCATCGCTCCGCTCACCGCCGTGTCCACGTCAGCACTATCGAACACAATGAAGGGGGCGTGGCCACCCAGCTCCATGGACGCCTTCTTCACAGTGTCAGCTGCCATTTTCAGCAGAATCTGAGATGAGATAGTCAGGTTTGTCAGGTCAGTCTGCGGGTTCGTCTCAGAGACTACGTCCAGGTTTTAGACAGTCTGCGGGTTCGTCTCAGAGACTACGTCCAGGTTTTAGACAGTCTGCGGGTTCGTCTCAGAGACTACGTCCAGGTTTTAGACAGTCTGCGGGGACGTCTCAGAGACTACATCCAGGTTTTAGACAGTCTGCGGGTTAGTCTCAGAGACTACGTCCAGGTTTTAGACAGTCTGCGGGTTCGTCTCAGAGACTACGTCCAGGTTTTAAACAGTCTGTAGGACATCTCAGAGACTACGTCCAGGTTTTAAACAGTCTGTAGGACGTCTCAGAGACTACGTCCAGGTTTTAGACAGTCTGTGGGTTCGTCTCAGAGACTACGTCCAGGTTTTAGACAGTCTGCGGGTTCGTTTCAGAGACTACGTCCAGGTTTTAAACAGTCTGTAGGACGTCTCAGAGACTACGTCCTGGTTTTAGACAGTCTGTGGGTTCGTCTCAGAGACTACGTCCAGGTTTTAGACAGTCTGTAGGGCGTCTCAGAGACTACGTCCAGGTTTTAGACAGTCTGCGGGTTCGTCTCAGAGACTACGTCCAGGTTTTAAACAGTCTGTAGGACGTCTCAGAGACTACGTCCAGGTTTTAGACAGTCTGTAGGATGTCTCAGAGACTACGTCCAGGTTTTAGACAGTCTGCGGGGACGTTTCAGAGACTACGTCCAGGTTTTAGACAGTCTGTGGGTTCGTCTCAGAGACTACGTCCAGGTTTTAGACAGTCTGCGGGTTCGTCTCAGAGACTATGTCCAGGTTTTAAACAGTCTGTAGGACGTCTCAGAGACTACGTCCAGGTTTTAGACAGTCTGAAGGACGTTTCAGAGACTACGTCCAGGTTTTAGACAGTCTGTGGGTTCGTCTCAGAGACTACGTCCAGGTTTTAGACAGTCTGCGGGTTCGTCTCAGAGACTACGTCCTGGTTTTAGACAGTCTGCGGGTTTGTCTCAGAGACTACGTCCTGGTTTTAGATTCTCACCTTGCCGGTTGCCGTGGAGCCGGTGAAGGAGATTTTGGCCACCAGCGGGTCGGTGCAGAGAACCTCCCCGACTGACGGCGTCTTCTCTCTGGAACATGGAACCACGTTGAGGACGCCTGCAGGGATCCCGGCCTGCTCTGCCAGCTGCAAAACAAAAACGTGAAGACGTGAAATCATTTAAACGACGGCAGAAAAGTCAAAATAATCCCGAGTTCGACGTTTGCTGACCTCAGCCAGAGCGAGCGCTGACAGCGGCGTGTCCTCTGCTGGTTTGATCACCACCGTGCAGCCGGCGGCCAGAGCAGCTCCAACCTTCCTGGTGATCATGGCGCTCGGGAAGTTCCACTGTGGAGAAAACGTGTGCGCTAACGTCAGCCACAGTTGCTTCAGAGGTCACATGATCACAGACGAGGCTCAGCTAATTGGTGCTCACCGGAGTGATGATGGAGGCCACGCCCACGGGCTGTTTGAGCAGCAGGATCTTCCGGTCTTTGGCGGGCGACGGGACGATGTCGCCGTAAACACGTCGAGCCTCCTCCGAAAACCACTCCACGAAGGAGGCGGAGTACGCGATCTCCCCGAGAGACTCCTTCAAGGGTTTACCCTGCAACAACAGACATCAGGTCCTGGTGAATAATCCACAGCCGGACGGCACGGTCTGCAGCTCAGTGCCAGGTCAATGAAGAAATATTTATTAGCTTTGTGCTTATGACACAATGACGCTCAGTCCATGGGTGGAGCTGATTTGTGGTGTTCTGCGACCATAATCTGCACCAAAGAAGGTTCCTGAGCCGAGCTAGGTGTGTGGTTCCCTGTTCCTGCTGATGGATCCTGATTGGACGGTCACCTGGTTTCGTGCTTTGGCGGCTCGATCTCTGCCGACGTGCTAATTATTGAATTAGCTCGTTAACCGGCTGAGGACTGTGTCAGGTGACGTTAAAGTACTGTTCAAACCGTTTTTCTTTCAGGAAGTTAGGACTCTTATTTTGAAGGTTTTAAGGTTGTTTGCCTGCCTTCCTCTCTGTGTATTATTAATCTGATATCCTGACAATAAATAACTTTATTGGTTTTATGCGGCTGCTAGTTAGATAACAGCTTCCTGTTTGGCAGGATACTCACGCTCTCGAAGGTGATCAGCTTGGCCAGGTCTTCTTTGTGCAGCGTCATCAGGTCGAACCATTTCCTCAACAGGACGCTCCTCTCCTGCAGGAGAACCAATCAGATCACATCAGTTCAGTTTTACTCTGGAGTTTTAAGTTAGGTTAGATTTTAGCAATGAAAGATCTGGGTGACCTCTGACCTCTCCTGAGTCTGCTGTACAGAGCGTCAGTATAATGTGTGTTAAACGTCTCATGTGTGACGATGCGTCATGACCTGTCGTGACCTCGAGGAGAGTCACATGACCAACCACAAACTAGAGAGCGAGGACGTTCAGAGGACAGACGGCTGTCCACGAGACGAGTGAAGCGACCAAACACCTGTTAGTGAACGGGAGGAGGAGCTCCATGTGAACAGTGATGGATTATGTTTCTCCACCGTCACTGAAGTGTGAACGGACGTCTGGTCACATTAATGTTTCACAGAGAGACTGAGACATTTTGTCCACCTCCAAATGAGACGTGGAGTCCATCCTACAGTTCAGTTTGTTTGACCAGCAGAGGTTTGGTGTCGCAATAAAAGTTTTTTTCATTCTTTTGTTTTTTTTCCTTTCTTCAGTTCAAATTCATGCTGTGTGAAAAAAAGTGTTTAAAAAATAAAGTTTGAGTTTTGTTTGTTTGATTCTTTGTGTAAAATGTGTAAAACATAAAACATAAAGGTGATTCAGCCCGACACATCTGTTCACCTGTACGTTAATATTCTGACACACACAGATTCAGATCATTACTACAAATATATTCTACAAATAAATGATGGATTATTACAGACACTTCTGGAACCAGCCCCAAGTGGACGCTTGTGGAACTGCAGATCTGAGCTTCGCTTCAGACACGGAGGTCGACGCTTGCTTTAAATCAGTTCTGCCTTTACCTACTGATCCGATCATTTAGAATTATTCTGGTTCTGATGCTTTAGATACATTTGAATGATCTCATACTTTTAAACTTTTATTTAAGTAACAATTGAAATGCAGCATTTCAGAGTATTTCTACACTGTGGTACTGTTAGTTTGACTTCTGAGCACTTCTTCAAGCAGCTGCTGCTGTTAGACTTTGGATTTTATTGTAACTATGATATAAAAATCAGCCTTGTTTATGATGCTGTTGTTTCCTAATATAGAAGGTAATATGATTACAGATAATCAAGGTCCAAACATTTTCATAAGACACTTTGACAGGATCAGTCCAGACACACACACACACACACACACACACACCCCCGAGTGCCCTCACGCCAAATTCACAGTTGAATAAATCACGTTTATTGACTCCTTTTATGAACGCAGCCAACACGTCTGTATGTACCGCTATCTACGGCAGAGGACTAGGGCAATGTGTGAAAAACATTATTTGACGTCTGACTTGATTGTCAGGCATCAAAACTAAGTCCGGATTCTAAAAAAAAAAAAAAAAACAGAATTCTGAGACTTTTTACAAGGAAAGAAAAATCAGTTTAAAAAAATGACGTTTTTCCAATGAAGGAAAAAAACCGCAATTTTCCAAAAAAAAAAAAAAAAAAAAGATTTTTCGTCGAAACAAAACATCGCAATTTTCCGAAAAGGTCAGATTTTTCTTAGAAAACAATTTCACAATTTTCCCAAAAAAGGTCGCAATTTTCTGGGAAAAAAGATCGCAATTACCAAAAAAAGATTGCAATTTATGAGAAAAAAAGATCACAAATTACTGAGATTTTTTTTTAAAGACAGATTTTTCATAACTCAAAAAAATCTGACTTTTTTTCTTAAACTTCTATTGTTTAATTTATTGAAAGATGATTATTTTTAAAATTAAAAACGAAAAAGTACAAAAAGTTGTAAAAAAACATCGTACAAAAAGTTGGAAAAAAACATTTAAAAAAAGTCGCAAATTGCGATCTTTTTTAAAAACATTGCAAAAAACATCGTACAAAAAGTCGGAAAAAACATCGTACAAAAAAAGGGTACAAAAAGTCGAAAAAAAACATTGTACAAAAAGTTGTACAAAACATCGTACAAAAAGTCGGAAACTATTTGTAAACAACAGCATCATAAACAAGGCTGATTTTTATATCATAGTTACAATAAAATCCAAAGTCTAACAGCAGCAGCTGCTTGAAGAAGTGCTCAGAAGTCAAACTAACAGTACCACAGTGTAGAAATACTCTGAAATGCTGCATTTCAATTGTTACTTAAATAAAAGTTTAAAAGTATGAGATCATTCAAATGTATCTAAATCATCAGAACCAGTATAACAATTACTTTGATCAATAACTCTCAATATCATCATTTTTTTAGATTTCTGACTTCTCTTAAAACTTTTAAAACTTTTTTTCTTAAAGTCAGAATGCCTGAAAAGGGTAAATTAAGGTATCTTTTTCATTTTCAGAATTTTTTTACGATGTTTTTTACATAAATAAAAACTTTTAAAAAGTTCGCAATATTACGACTTTTTGTATGATATTTTGTACAATGTTTTATACGACTTTTTGTGCAATGTTTTTAAAAAAGATCGCAATTTTGCGACTTTTTTCCGATGTTTTTCCCAATGTTTTGTACGATGTTTTTTACGACTTTTTGTACAATGTTTTTAAAAAAGATCGCAATTTTGCGACTTTTTTTCCGATGTTTTTTTTGCAATGTTTTCAAAAAAGATTTTGCAATGTTTTCAAAAAAGATGTTTTTGTACGACTTTTTGTACGATGTTTCGCACAACTTTTTGTACGATGTTTTTTGCAATGTTTTTTTTCGATGTTTTTTCCGACTTTTTTTCCGATGTTTTTAAAAAGGATCGCAATTTTGCGACTTTTTTCCGATGTTTTGTACGATGTTTTTTATGACTTTTTGTACGATGTTTTTAAAAAAGATCGCAATTTTGCGACTTTTTTGCGACTTTTTGTACGATGTTTTTAAAAAAGATCGCAATTTTGCGACTTTTTTCCGATGTTTTTTTCAACTTTTTTTCCGACTTTTTGTACGATATTTTTTCCGACTTTTTGTACAATGTTTTTTGCAATGTTTTTAAAAAAGATCGCAATGTTTTTAAAAAAGGTCGCAAAAAATTGGAAAAAACATCGAAAAAAAGTCGCAAAATTGCGATCTTTTTAAAAACATTGCAAAAAACATCGTACAAAAAGTCGGAAAAAATATCGTACAAAAAGTTGGAAAAAACATCGGAAAAAAAGTCGGAAAAAGCATCGGAAAAAAAGTCACAAAATTGCGAGCTTTTTTTAAAACATTGCAAAAAACATTGGAAAAAAAAGTCGAAAAATTGCGATCTTTTTTAAAAACATCATACAAAAAGTTGGAAAAAACAAAGTCACAAAATTGTGATCTTTAAAAACATTGCAAAAAACATCGGAAAAAAGTTCGAAAAAGCATCGAAAAAAGTCGCAAATTGCGATCTTTTTTAAAAACATCGTACAAAAAGTCGTACAAAATATCGTACAAAAAAAAAAATCGGAAAAAACATCAGAAAAAAGTCGCAAAATTGCGATCTCTTTTAAAAACATTGCAAAAACCATCGTACAAAAAGTCGTAAAAAACAACGTACAAAAAGTCATACAAAACAACGCACAAAACATCGTACAAAAAGTCGTAAAATTGCTAACTTTTTAGGAAATATCCGAGGTTTTCCATAAAATTGCGATCTTTTTGAAATTTTTTATTTATGTAAAAAACATCGTAAAAAAATGTCTAAAAATGAAAAAGATACTCTGACTTTAAGAAAAAAGTTTTAAAGGTTTTAAGAGAAGTCAGAATTCTAAAAAAAATGATGAGAGTTATTGATCAAAGTTGTAGGGCAGACAGGGACTGAAGCTGTAATCTACGCTCTCCTCAGAGACGCCAGGACAGACTTCTATGACAAATTCAGGAATTTTACCTGAATATTTCACGTCACAGTCTGTGAATGGACCGAAGCAGAGCGGCTGATTGCTGAACGAAGACGATTGATGTTGTTTGTGTTTGAATGAAGTTTGTTAGTTCAGTTATGATGATTATGATGATTATTATTTGTACAGTTTGTTTAAACAGCAGAGAGGTTTGGTGTCCTGTAATAAATGTTTTTTTTCCTTTCTTCAGTTCAAATTCATGCTGTGTGAAAAAAAGTGTTTAAAAAATAAAGTTTGAGTTTTGTTTGTTTGATTCTTTGTGTAAAATGTGTAAAACATAAAACATAAAGGTGATTCAGCCCGACACATCTGTTCACCTGTACATTAATATTCTGACACACACAGATTCAGATCATTACTACTAATATATTCTACAAATAAATGATGGATTATTACAGACACTTCTGGAACCAGCCCCAAGTGGACGCTTGTGGAACTGCAGATCTGAGCTTCGCTTCAGACACGGAGGTCGACGCTTGCTTTAAATCAGTTCTGCCTTTACCTACTGATCCGATCATTTAGAATTATTCTGGTTCTGATGCTTTAGATACATTTGAATGATCTCATACTTTTAAACTTTTATTTAAGTAACAATTGAAATGCAGCATTTCAGAGTATTTCTACACTGTGGTACTGTTAGTTTGACTTCTGAGCACTTCTTCAAGCAGCTGCTGCTGTTAGACTTTGGATTTTATTGTAACTATGATATAAAAATCAGCCTTGTTTATGATGCTGTTGTTTCCTAATATAGAAGGTAATATGATTACAGATAATCAAGGTCCAAACATTTTCATAAGACACTTTGACAGGATCAGTCCAGACACACACACACACACACACACACACACACACACCCCCGAGTGCCCTCACGCCAAATTCACAGTTGAATAAATCACGTTTATTGACTCCTTTTATGAACGCAGCCAACACGTCTGTATGTACCGCTATCTACGGCAGAGGACTAGGGCAATGTGTGAAAAACATTATTTGACGTCTGACTTGATTGTCAGGCATCAAAACTAAGTCCGGATTCTAAAAAACAAAAAAAACAGAATTCTGAGACTTTTTACAAGGAAAGAAAAATCAGTTTAAAAAAATGACGTTTTTCCAATGAAGGAAAAAAACTTCTCAAAGTTCGGATTTTTTTTTTAAAACCGCAATTTTCCAAAAAAAAAAAAAAAAAAAAAAAGATTTTTCGTCGAAACAAAACATCGCAATTTTCCGAAAAGGTCAGATTTTTCTTAGAAAACAATTTCACAATTTTCCCAAAAAAGGTCGCAATTTTCTGGGAAAAAAGATCGCAATTACCAAAAAAAGATTGCAATTTATGAGAAAAAAAGATCACAAATTACTGAGATTTTTTTTTAAAGACAGATTTTTCTTTTTTTCTTAAAATTCTATTGTTTAATTTATTGTAAGATGATTATTTTTAAAATTAAAACAAAAAAACGTACAAAAAGTTGTAAAAAAACATTGTACAAAACATCGTACAAAAACATCGGAAAATTGCGATCTTTTTAAAAAACATGGTACAAAAAGTCCTAAAAAATATCGTACAAAACATTGTAAAAAACATCATACAAAAAGTCGTAAAAAACATTGTACCAAACATCGTAAAATTGCGATCTTTTGGGAAATTTTTCATTCTTCAATCGTACAAAAGGGTTAAGATAAGATGACAGGTCAAAAAGTTAAATTTCGGATTTTATCTGAACTGTTTGGTGAATTATGACAAAGCCGAATTAAAGTCTGGTTCCCCCCCTTTAAGAAAACGTCTTGTTCTCTGTGTTTCTCTCGGTAATTCTGCTCTTTATTTGTAAAATAAATTAAATTGACGGACCGTTGAACGGACTCTGGCGGACCTACCTTAGCGGTGAACTGCTTCCAGGAGTGGAACGCCTTGTACGCAGCGTCCACAGCCTGCTTGGCCTCAGCCGGCCCGCAGTCCGACACCCGGGCCAGCTCCTTCCCGGTGGCCGGGTCCAGGACGGGGAACACCGAAGCTGCGGAGATCCAGCGGCCGTCCACGTAACCCTGCGTCCGCAGCAGCGGAGCGGAGACGTCCAGGCTGTAGTGTCTGCGCATGGCGGCGGGCAGGCCGGGGAGCACCTGCCGGAGGAAGCAGCGGGTCCTCAGCGCGCAGAGAGCGGACATACCGGGCAGGGTGTGTGTGTGTGTGTGTGTGCAGCTCTCACGGTGTGTCGGCTGAAGGTTCTCTCCCCGCGGACCGAGCCAGACCTCCAGCAGCTTCCGGTCGGTTTCAACCGGTCCGGGGCGCGTTAAACCACGTGACACGCAAAACAAACCGGAGAGCACTTCACGGACCTCTTCCGCTCCACCTCACTGATGCGTTCAAGGCTCAGCACAAAGGCGGAGAAAGGAGATCCAAACAAATGATGAAAGGTTCAGTGAAAGACCAGCTGAAACCAGTCTGAACCGGAAGAAACGTTGACGTTGTAAAAATGTTCAGCTGGGTTTCTTTTCCCGCCCTGCAGCTCCTTTAACTTTCACTTTCCAAACTCAGCTCGGTCCGGTCCGAACCGGTTCGATGAAATGTAACTGAGTACTACTCAAGTACTTCACTGCATCACAGCATCACAGCTGTAGTTACTCTGAGAATACTGCAACACTAACTGAGTACTCTGGCAGATAATACTCAGATACATTTACTGCATCAAGCTGACAATACTTGAAGTACATTTGGTCTGCAGTACTTCTGTACATTTATCTTGAATACATGACTTTTAGTTGTAATGGATTACTTTTAGAATGTGGTATTACTGATAATAATACTCAGATACAGTGACTGAGTACTTTCACTACATGAAGCTGACAGTACTCGGATACTTTCCCAATATGAAGCTGATAAGTTGGAGTTTGTTCGTCTTTTATTGTGAAAGGTTTCTTCAAAATAAAAATGTCCACACTAAACATATGTGTTGATCACGTGTTTATATGTTGATCATATGTTTATATGTTGATCACGTGTTTATATGTTGATCATATGTTTATATGTTGATCACGTGTTTATATGTTGATCATATGTTTATATATTGATCATGTGTTTATATGTTGATCATATGTTTATATATTGATCATATGTTTATATATTGATCATGTGTTTATATGTTGATCATATGTTTATATGTTGATCATATGTTTATATATTGATCACGTGTTTATATGTTGATCACGTGTTTATATGTTGATCATATGTTTATATATTGATCACGTGTTTATATGTTGATCATATGTTTATATATTGATCATGTGTTTATATGTTGATCATATGTTTATATATTGATCATATGTTTATATATTGATCATGTGTTTATATGTTGATCATATGTTTATATGTTGATCATATGTTTATATATTGATCACGTGTTTATATGTTGATCATATGTTTATATGTTGATCATATGTTTATATATTGATCACGTGTTTATATGTTGATCACGTGTTTATATGTTGATCATATGTTTATATATTGATCATATGTTTATATGTTGATCACGTGTTTATATGTTGATCATATGTTTATATGTTGATCATGTGTTTATATGTTGATCATATGTTTATATATTGATCATATGTTTATATATTGATCATGTGTTTATATGTTGATCATATGTTTATATGTTGATCATATGTTTATATATTGATCATGTGTTTATATGTTGATCATATGTTTATATGTTGATCATATGTTTATATATTGATCATATGTTTATATATTGATCATGTGTTTATATGTTGATCATATGTTTATATGTTGATCATATGTTTATATATTGATCATGTGTTTATATGTTGATCATATGTTTATGTTGATCATATGTTTATATATTGATCACGTGTTTATATGTTGATCACGTGTTTATATGTTGATCATATATTTATACGTTGATGTGTTGACATGATGTCGCGGCTCTGCTGACGTCAGGAAAATGAAACTTAAGGAAACAGAAACACTGCCTGACCTCGTATAAAGATAAGTGCGCTCATATAAGAGCCGCTCTCAGGCGGATTTCACGACAGTCTGACCGAAGATGGGCGTTCAGGGTCTGGTCACCTTCATCGAGAAACACCCGCGGATCTACCGGGACGTCCGGTTCAGGATGAGCCGGCTGGTCATCGATGGAGCCAACCTGACGTACCTGCTGTACTTTGACTCAGGTGAGTTCAGGTGTGATGATCAGATTCAGCTGCTGTCAGTTACAGTGTTTGTAAACAGTGTGATCATATTCATAATGTATGTAAATATGAGTATGAACATGTGTGCAGTGTTGTGTATGATGTTATTATTGGTTACTAAAGTACACTTGCTGTTGGCTGAGGTGTGTGTGGTGTAGGCGGAGGAGACACACTGACCGTGCTCGTCATTCTGATTTTTGTGGATTTTATTGATTGTCATGTTCAAAGAACAGTTCAATAAACTTTTTTTGGACAAAGACGCGTCAACTCCGCCCTCGTGCTCCATGCAGAAGCTCCTGCTGTGTTTAAAGGGAAAGAAGAAAACCACAGTAACATGCAGTGTAACAGAAAACTTCAGCCAAGGACGAGGCGTCTGCCTGGGCTGCACGCTCAGCCTCAACTAAGTCACGTCAGGTGTAAGCCTCTACAGTCAGGAGGAGAAACGTCTACTCTGTGCAGATGACCCGGTTCTGCTGCCTCCAACAGCACGGGGTCTACAGCAGAGCCTGGATCTGCGAGAGCATCACAGTCAGAGCTGGGCCCTGACGTAAACCCCAAAAAGAGCAAAATAATGATATTCCAAAAAATCCAGACCTCAGGACATTCTACCTAAATTCCCACTAGGAACACCACAGGTAGAATACTGCCCACGCTGCACCTGTCTGCAAATAAAAAGTCCAACTGGACATTTTAATGATGCAGCTCATGAGCTGAGACAAATATACAAACTGAAATACAGACACGAATTTGGCTAAAATGAATTGAATGTCTTATTGAACCAATAACACTTTACTCAGTGGGATGTGTGTGTGGTTATAAAACAATAAAAGTTCACCTGTGATCACCTGACTGGACTGATGTGTAAACAACATTATACAATAAGTAGTTTGGACTCATCACTAAAAATATCACTCCGCCATTTCCTGAAAGTATTTAACGTGTCAACTTTCTTTAACGAATATTCTGGATCTTATGGAATTTTGTGAATACAGGTGTGCACCTCATTAAAACAGGTGTATAACTCCTTAATACAGGCGTACCTTGTTAATACAGGTGTGTAGGTGCGTCACAGATACAGTGCTGTTAATTTAAAAATAAAGGTGAAGTTCACAGACTGAGGAGAGGAATCTGTCCCTGTAGCACGTTCAGGTGACGTGGTCAGTTTGTTAATTGCGGTTTCCTCTGGTTGATTGATCAGGTCTGGACCAGAATCACGGCGGGGAGTATGCTGCGTTTGAGGAGCTGATTGAGAGGTTCATCACCACCCTCAGAAATTGCGAGGTATCACCCTTTGTGGTTCTGGACGGAGGTTCAGACTGCACTGACAAGAAGCTCGACACGGTGACGCAGAGAGCTGTGGACCGGATCGAGAAAGCCCATCGAGCTGCGCTGGACGACAGTCAGCAGAACATCCTTCCACAGCTGGCCAAGCTGATGTTCAGACAGACGCTGGCCCGTCTGGAGGTCCCGATGGCTCAGTGCTACGCCGAGGCTGACCAGGAGATCGCTGCTCTGGCCAGTGAGTGGCGCTGTCCAGTGCTTTCCAACGACAGTGACTTCTACATCTTTGACCTCCCGGCTGGGTTTCTGCCGATCTCTCATTTCCAGTGGAAGGCGGCGGAGCAGAGCGGCTCGCAGAGCTACATCCCCTGCAAGAACTATAATACCCGCAGCTTCTGCATTGTTATCAACATCGAGCACAAGCTCCTGCCCACCTTCGCCGCCTTGGCTGGGAACGACTACGTGAAGCTGCAGAAGATGGAGAGGCCCATCCGTTGGACTCAGTTCTGCCCAGCTGGCGATGGGATACCGAGCCGCCTGGAGGGGCTGCTCTGCTGGCTGAGGGACTTCCACCAGCCGGAGAAGGCCTTGGAGGCAGCTCTGGGGCTGATGGGAGAACTGAGCAAGAAGAGGAAGAAGGAGGTGCTGCAGAGCTTGTATCTGGGCATGGAGGAGTACAAGCTCCCATCCAGCACCCTGATGAGATTCTTCGTCCATGGGGTGGCACCTCCGTTCCCGACATTTGAAGGGGTATTTAAATGTTTTATCTTTAAACCTTTGGGGTCAGTTTGCTGACGTCTCAGGATGAATCAGTCTTATGTTCATGTGACTTTCTTCTTCTAAAGGTGGAGGGTCTCATCCCAGACTGGACCCGGCTGCCACTGACGCAGGCTCGGCTGACTTCGGACATCCTGGACGTGTTGCTGTTGCAGAGGAATGGCCTCAGCATTCCTGTGGACCACGGCGACATGGCCAGCATTAACCTGACCTCCAGGCCGCTGCGCCAGGTGATGTACGGGCTGCTGCTGGGCAAAAGACGGCAGCTGGAGGTGAACGAGAAAGACAGAGACGGCCTCCAGCTGAAAGTCATCCCGGTCAAACCTGCCGTCAGAGGGGTCGCTCGGCAGCTCACGCTCGATTCACTGGATCAGGTGAAGCTTTCAGGGTTGGTCCAATCCATCCGGTACTGTTCTGATGACATCATGTCTTGTGCTGACATTATCCCTCCTTCTTGTTGATCCAGGCGGAGTCCTCCCAGCGTCTGCAGGTCTTACTGGACGCTCTCGGTGTAACCAAGGCCTCTCTGAGCCGCCTGCCCCCTCAGCTGCACCTCCCGGTGGCTGTCACCTGCTACTGGCTGCAGAGAGCTCAGCCTCGCCCAGACCAGAGTCTGCTGAAGGCGCTGCTGCTGGGACTGAGTAATGGAGACGCCTTAAGACAGAGAGCAGGTAACCAACACAAAGACGGCCCTGAGTTTTATTGGATCATACAGTCAGTCAAGGATGCAGAGAACTTTTCTAATGAATCATTTAAAAATGTCAAAATGTTCCATTTTCAAATGATAAAAGTCAAAACAAACTTAATCACATCTAAGAACCTTTAAACAGAAAGTTTGATGATTTTTACTTCAAACACACGTACGGGCAATTAATACAACAACCAAGCATTGGTTTGAATCCGACCTCACAGACGCTTCTTCAACGTGTCGTGGTTTGGACAGTCGCCCACATAGTTTCACCTCTTCTATGCAGACGACACTCTGCTCTACCTGTCAGCTCTCTGAATGCCTCTCAGACATATTTATATATAAACTTATTTTTGGGTGTTACAGCTTCGCAGATTCAGAATAGATGCTACAAACAGACGCTGGATGTCGGCGTCGTTCACGCCTTCAACCAATGGCAGGGCTGCCTGAAGGACAGCGTCTACCTGAACCAGCTGCTGGGCCGCCCGTTAGAAGAACCGCAGATCGCTCGGTGAGTCTCCACATTTCACATGAACCTCATGTTGACCTACACGTGACTGTGAATGCAGGTTAATAATAATAATGTTAAATTAATAATTCATGTTAAATCTCCATCGTGTCCAGATTGTATGAGGGGACGATGGTCCACGATCTGGTCCACCGGATGAGGACAGGAAGAAAACTGAAGCACTTTCTGAAGAGCGATCGCTCCAGTGTCAGGCAGTACAGAGTCATGATGGCTGTAATCAACCAGTTCCACTCTCAGGAGGCATCAACGTCGCTGTCCGACAATCAGAAAACCTTGACGCCTCCGCGGCGGCGGCCTCTGGAGGACCTGACGGCAAACCTGCAGCAGCTGTTCCTGCTGTGTGAAGACGAGGAAGCTGAGATGGAGGTCAGCAGCGCCGTCAGGGCGCAGGAGGATCTCCACCTGGGGGACTTGTCGGTGAAAACTCGTTACAGAGCGAAGAACAGAAACAACCGGTCCAAAAACCCAGAGCTGGCTCGTAAAGAGGAGTGCAGAGGTGATCTGGTGCACTGGTGACTTCATGGGACACCTTCAGAAATGCTGCAGTAACTTGTTTTTGGCCACTTGGGGGCAGCAAAACAAAAACGTGTTTTATGGTTCAAATATTTATGAACTCGTTTAAATAAAGATTATTTTGAATGGAGCCGTGAATGTGTTTAGAAATAAAAACAAAGTCAACAGCTTTAAAAGATTTAGAAAATTTTAATATACACTTTATTCTCACACACACACAGACTCACGCTCTCTCACACACACACCATAAATAAAGGTAAAGTGGGAGTCGGCGGTGTGACCGTGTTCAGGTTCGACTTCACAAACAGGATTTCACAAAGCTCAACGTCTGTGAGGAAAACTTTATTAAATGTGATTTTATTTGATTGATTTATAATTTGATCTAATAAAGAAAATAATTATTAAAGAGTTCAGTTCAGTTTGCAACAGTTTAAAATCAAAGAAAAGTTGAATGATAAACTGAAGAAACTTTTTATGATTGTTTGAAATTTACAACAAATCAAGAAAAAAAAATGCAGTTCCTCTAACGTCCACTTGAGGCTGGCTCCAGAAGTGAGTCAGTCTCAGAGACTCTGTCCAGGTTTTAGACAGTCTGCGGGGACGTCACAGAGACTACGTCCATTTTAATTTACTGTAATAATTAACAGATTCATGTTGATTATTTATGACTCGTGGTTAATTATCTTTGAGCTGGAGGTTGTTCAGTAGTTTGTGAGTAGTTTTCTGTTAGTTAGCTTTGTGAGATCCCGTCCAGCCAATCAGCTTCCAGAGACAAACCCTGCGAGCGGTCACATCGGTCCTCCGACACAGCAGGTACAGAAAGCACAATTTATAGAACAAGCTGGATGTCGTGAAGACAAACGTTTTTACAGTGTAAAATGTGCAGAGGACAGAAAACGACAGAACGTCTGGATGAACGCAGCTCAGACGTCATCAGCTGCAGGAAGTGGAAGAGAGACCTCAAAAACAAGAGAGAGAGGACAGACGAGATGGAGGTCACGTGACCCTTAACGAGTTTGTACAACCTGAACGTGAAGAAGACGGAGCAGCCGGACAAGTCAAATATCTGATCATGTGACCGTCTGTGACCTGCTGACCCACACTGACCTGTGATCAGGTGAACGGTGTCTCTGTCAGTCGTACGTCTGTTCTCACACTATGTAACTTTGGGCTTGGATCATATTTTATGGAGTAAATCTGGGACTGACTTTTAGTGGTTGGTGAGAGCTTGGTGAAATAAAAGGCTGAAAGACAGACGCCGAGCTGGGCTGACTGCTGCTGGACTAGTCAGTGATATTAGCTGCTGCTGGGTCTGCTGCTGTGACCTGGATGATGATTGGCTGTAATCAGAACAAATACTCGAGTACAGCTGGACACAGAAACTGGCCTGGCTGCTCTCCTTCGTCTGTGAATGTCAGCAGACGGTAAGGACTGAAAAGCTTCAAAATAAGACTCAGGTTGTAAAAATGTAAATTTCTTTAACATGGTCTCCTGAAATAAAGAAAGCTGAACGGAACCGTTCACAGGAGATGAAGTTATTATACGTTCACGTCTTAGCTCACACGTGACGACGCGCCTTTAAGAAAACACAAGATAGCCAAATGAACTACATTTCCCAGAAAGCACCACGATCCAAAGTGAAGGAGTGAAACAAACAGTGACTGAACGAGTGAGAGAAATCAACATGAAGTACAAAAATAATGACGTCTTTCCTTCGGCGGCGATGGCTCGAGCCACGGATGACTCGGGTCAGGATGGCTCGGGTCAGGATGGCTCGAGTCAGGATGACTCGGGTCATGATGACTCGGGTCAGGATGGCTCGAGCCACGGATGACTCGGGTCAGGATGACTCGGGTCAGGATCAGGATGGCTCGGGCCATGGATGACTCGGGTCAGGATGGCTCGAGTCAGGATGACTCGGGTCATGATGACTCGGGTCAGGATGGCTCGGGTCAGGATGACTCGGGCCATGATGACTCGGGTCAGGATGGCTCGAGCCACGGATGACTCGGGTCAGGATGACTCGGGTCAGGATGGCTCGAGTCAGGATGACTCGGGTCATGATGACTCGGGCCACGGATGACTCGGGTCAGGATGACTCGAGCCACGGATGGCTCGAGCCACGGATGACTCGGGTCAGGATGGCTCGAGTCAGGATGACTCGGGTCAGGATGGCTCGGGTCAGGATGACTCGGGTCAGGATGACTCGGGTCACGGATGACTCGGGTCAGGATGGCTCGAGCCACGGATGACTCGGGTCAGGATCAGGATGGCTCGGGCCATGGATGACTCGGGTCATGATGACTCGGGCCACGGATGACTCGGGTCAGGATGGCTCGGGCCACGGATGACTCGGGCCACGGATGACTCGGGTCAGGATGACTCGGGCCACGGATGACTCGGGTCAGGATGGCTCGGGCCACGGATGACTCGGGTCAGGATGGCTCGAGCCACGGATGACTCGGGTCAGGATGACTCGGGTCAGGATGACTCGGGTCATGATGACTCGGGTCATGATGGCTCGGGTCATGATGGCTCGGGCCATGGATGACTCGGGTCATGATGGCTCGGGTCAGGATGACTCGGGTCATGATGACTCGGGTCACGGATGACTCGGGTCAGGATGGCTCGAGCCACGGATGACTCGGGTCAGGATCAGGATGGCTCGGGCCATGGATGACTCGGGTCATGATGACTCGGGCCACGGATGACTCGGGTCAGGATGGCTCGGGCCACGGATGACTCGGGCCACGGATGACTCGGGTCAGGATGACTCGGGCCACGGATGACTCGGGCCAGGATGACTCGGGTCAGGATGGCTCGGGCCATGGATGACTCGGGTCAGGATGGCTCGGGTCAGGATGGCTCGGGTCAGGATGACTCGGGTCAGGATGGCTCGGGTCATGATGACTCGGGTCATGATGGCTCGGGTCAGGATGGCTCGGGTCATGATGACTCGGGTCATGATGACTCGGGTCAGGATGGCTCGGGTCAGGATGGCTCGGGTCAGGATGACTCCTCTAAGGCACAGGATGAGAGCGTCGCTACTAAAAAGTGTTTGAACCCTGAAGCGACAGCTGCGGAACGTATTCACAACGTTACAGGAACGCTGGTCTTTGAGGCCTTATTCCACATTGGGACGTTCAGCTCGGCCGGAGGAGGAGGAGACGGGTCTGTATGTACGAGCTGACGAGGGGTGAATGACAGGAAGGAGCGTCGACTCAGATTTAAATATCCAGACTGAGACAAAGGCCGAGGTGGAACGACAGCATCAGGTAACTTCCACACCTGAGGAAAGGTTTCCCGACGTAACGTTATAATTATTAATTATTAAACATTATTATAACGTAAATAACAGGCTGAAAGTGTGGACGCTGTGACTGACGTCCAGGTTTCAGACTTCGTTAGAGTTCTTTTAGTTAATTAGCGTTAATTAGCTCACAAAGCTAACGCTGACAGACACAGCTCGAGTCCTTCAACAAACTCGTTAGTGTTTTTGTCTCGACGCTACCATGGCAACGTTTCTCTCGTTTAAATATCCGCTTTGATGGCAGCAGCCTGACGTTAAAATAAAAATGATAAATGAAGAACTGAAGTGATTTTATCTTTTTCGGCATCGACAAACTTCCACAAACACGATTAAAGCTTCAAGTTCTCTAAACGCCGTCACCTCCACCTCACGCATTCGACCATGAAGAGCGAGCTGAGCAGTGGTCAAACCTTCTAACGACAGAATAAAAAAACTCTACACGTCTCTAATCTTCAGAGGAGCCGCTTCACGCCGCTTCCCCCAAAGCTACCGTCAAAAATCTACAACCAGGCCGAGCGTCACGGCCGCTGTGGATCGAGGTCGAAGCTCTCCGCTGGACCAAACTCACAGCGCGGGGTCACGTCTCGTCCTCCCGGTTTAAAGTCCAGTACGCGACTCGCCTCCCTCCGTCCCCGTCCGAGGTCAGGAGCCTCCTCAGATCAGACCAGAGGATCTCCTCCGGTCCCAGACCAGAGGTTCTCCTCCCTCCTGAGCAGCTCACAGGAAAATCCCACAAGTCCTTGCAGTCTTAATCAGTCAGTGCCATCGTGAGATCCTAAAAACCCCTCACACCTCCATCGTCATCATCGTCCTCCTCGTCTTCCTCCGTCGGGCCGGGACAGCGTCGGGGAAGCCGGGGGCGTGTCATACCTCGTGGAAGCTGTCGGTAGGCGGGCTCTTCTCGACTCCCCTCCACCGCTCCACCGTCTTGATGGCCTCGGACACCACGCACACCGAGGAGGTGAGCGTCACGAGGAACAGCAGGTCTGCAGGAGGACGGAGATGTTGGAAACATTAAGACACACCTGGCGGCACGAACAGGTGAGCTCGCTGGTCGAGTGTCAGAAGCTTCAGGTCAGAACTTAATTTCGCCGCTCTTACCCAGAATGCTCAGGCTCTCTGTCTGGAAGATGTTCTGTAGAGGAGGGAAGTAGATGACGAGGAGCTGACCCATGATGGAGGCCAGCACGGCGTAACAGAACGTCCTGTTACTGCACAGACCCATCTCATGGACCATCCGGGTCTGAGGAGGAACACACACATCACAGAAGGAAACAAAGAGTGTGTTCAGGTGTTCAGGTGTTCAGGTGAGCGTTCAGGTGAGCGTTCAGGTGTTACTAAAGGTTACCTGTGAGCGAGAGCTCAGAGCGTTGAACATGTCAAAGAAGACGAAGCAGGTGAAGGTCATGGTGGTGTCTCGAGGAGTGATCACGTTGTCCTGCAACTGAAACACAAAGACAAACATTCAACGTCCGTCCTGAGGACGCGACTCGAAACGTGAAGATTTTATTTTAGCGTTTCGTTATTTCATCTGGTCGGTGTCTCGTCATCGTTTGTGGCCGCTGACATCATCACCTCGCAGAGACACGGAGCATCCTGATTGGAGCAGCACCTGCCCCGACCATCCAATCAGACGATGTTCTTTATGCATCAGAGCTCGAACAGCTTCAGCTCATCTTACACACGCTGATCAGTTTTTCTGAGACAAGTTCAGATTTTCAGACGTCGCTGTTTGTTCCTCTCGCAGTCGTTAGTTATTAATATTATTATTATATTATTATTCAAATTTAAAGAACTTAAATTTTATTGGACGTCACAATAAGATCATGAAAATATGTAAATATCAAAAACAGAGCAGACTGACGCTCCACCTGTCTCACCTCTCTCCAGAAGACAAACAGCGTCCCGCAGACGATGATGAGCGCCGACACGAGGACTTTGACGATCAGGCTGCGAGTGATGATGCTGTCTCTGACGTTACGAGGAGGCTTCCTGATCACGTCCCGGTCCACAGGCTCCACCCCCAAACTGACCACAAAACACACAACGCTGCGTCACACACACACACACACACGTCCGCTGCAGCACTCTGTCAAACTGAGAGTGAACTGCTGCCGTACCTCTGAGCAGGAGGTCCGTCCATGATGATGTTGATCCACAGGATCTGCATGGCGTTCAGCGGGTTGGGGAAGTTCATCAGCGTTGCCAAGGAGATGAGCGTCAGAGCTGCAATGCTCCTGGAGACCAGCAGGGGGAGGAAGAGTCACATGATCAAAGGACAGCCTCGATTCATTTATTTCTAAAGATGACTAATAATCTGTGTTTTTCACCCACGTGCTGAGCTGGAAGCGGACAAAGTTTTTAATGTTGTTGTAAATTCCTTTTCCTTCCTCGATGGCCGACCTGGGAGCACAGAACAGGTTAGAAAGTCTGAGACGGTCACTGAGTGGGCGTCACCGTCCACGCCGGGCACTCACATGATGGTCTGGAAGTCGTCGTCCACCAGGATCATGTCGGCCGCCTCCTTGCAGACGTCGGTGCCCGTCTGGCCCATGGCCACGCCGATGTCGGCGGCCTTCAGAGCCACGGCGTCGTTCACGCCGTCACCTGTCATGGCCACCACGGCGCCGATGTTCTGAAGAGACTGCAGAGAGACGGACAACAACAAACGATCAGCTGTCTCTTTAGCTGCTGTCAGCTCCGTGTGTTGCGGCCTCTTCTTGTGGCCCACAGGTTGCTGGTTTGAATCCCAGGACTGACGGTTCAAACACGCCGGCTCACCTTGACGATCTTCAGCTTGTGTCGTGGACTGGCTCGGTAAAACACGGCGATCTGTGGAGACAGAAGAAGAAGAAACGTGTCACTGATCTGTCTGACGTCACGGGTCAAAGGTCAACAGTTACTGTGTGTGTGTGTGTGTTGTTCTCACTCTGGGCACGATGTGTGAAAGCTGCTGCAGGTCGAGCTGATCCACCTCGTCTCCGGACAAACACTGACAGCCTTTAGAGTACAGACCCAGACGGCTGGCTGCAGACAGACAGACAGACGGTTACAGAGTTTGGACTTCCTGTTCAGAACCTCGCGATATAACGGTGCTGACCTATGGACACGGCGGTCTCCTGAGAGTCTCCCGTGATCATCTTGATGGCGACGCCGGAGTTGATGAGGATCCCCACGGCTTCTCGGACCCCCGACCTCGGCGGGTCGATCATGCCCACCAGACCCAGGAAGGTCAGGTTCCCCATCTCAGAACCCGACGCAAACGCCAGGACTGCAGAGACAGACACGTTTACAGAGGACACGGTTACAGAGGACACGGTGAGGACACGTAACATGACGACTGGACTGCTGACATGAAGCCGGGCTTTCAGTGGACTACAGATAAGTAGAGAAATGAAACCCATCAGGAAGGTTCTGGTCTTCATCCTGGCTGCCTGTGTGAGCTGCAGTGTTTTTGTCGACCACTAGAGGTCACTGTTACAAAGTTACATGCTCCTTTAAGTCAGAGCAGATTTATCTGTTTAGTTTGATCAGATAATCTTAAATGTTATGAACCCAAAACCTGCTGAGTCAGAACAGATGCTGACATCGTCATAACGTGCTGAGTCATGAAACAAAGAGCGTTTACCTCTGAGGCCGGCGCTCCCCATGTAGCTGATCTGCTGCTGGTACAGCTCCCTCTGCTGGTGGTTGAGTGACAGCGCGCTGCCCCGGCTGCTGTAGGAGCTGCAGTGTCGGATCACCTGCTCGTAAGCTCCCTTCATGAAGTAAACTCCAGGTTTGTCCTGACGCAGGAGGAAGACGTGTGTTTGAACGCCTCTTATAAAAACTTTCATGTTCAATGTCCTGAACACAACACAACATTCTGCCTCACAAAACTTACTATAATTATTAAATTAGGATAATTTATGATCAGTTTCTTTCCTGTGCAGATTTACAAACACATTCATGACAACAGTCTTAAACAGAGTTCCTGAACCTGCAGCGTGCGGTGAACGCAGCGAACAGCCATCCACTTCTGCTCCGAGGTGAACGGATGTTCCTCCAGACGGACGTACTCCTGCTGAAGACTCTCCAGACCCATCTGGAAGACACAAGGACAGAGTCACTGAGACTACGTCCAGTTTTAGACAGTCTCCGTGGTCTGTGCGTTGTTACCTTCATGGCGAGGGCGATGAGCGCTCCCTCCGTCGGTCGTCCCAGCAGAGTGTGATTCCTGATGACGGAGTCATTACACACACAGCCAACCTGACCACACACAGACACACACACACACACACACTTAATAACTGTCTATGCATCAAATAAAGTTGTATTCATTAAAGTCGATGGCTCCACCCACCTCCACGATCTTGCTGATGGACGGGCAGGAGAAGCCGTGGATGACTTCTCCGTCCAGTAAAACTTCTCCCGCTCCGTTGTAGCCGACGCCCGTCACCTGCAAGACGAGGACAAGGGTAAACAACAACCCACAGCTGAACGGACAAATCAGTCAGCTGATCATCAAAGATGGCTTCCTCGAAACATGTGACACGTGTGTTCACTGCCTCCTTCTGACTGTGACACAATCTCCCGATGTCACGTTCTCGTGTCGTTCATGGGCCGTCGAGCTAAAACCAGACGAGGTCTGCTGGTCCTCCGTCACCTGACCCATTTCTCCAGGAGGCTGCTGGGACTTCAGCGTGAAGGAAGTGGGTCGCTCTGTTCTCTGAGCCGTCGACACACACATCACAGCAACCATCTCATTTATCACGACGAGCAGCCTCGGCGGGCGCACGCCGGCTTTCTCTTCTCGTTTGTATCGTCACTCGTCTCATTCTCTAGAAATGAAGCTGATGAGTGACGGGTGTGGTGGAGGTGTGGGTGGAGGTGTGGTGGAGGTGTGGTGGAGGTGTGGTGGAGGTGTGGGTGGTTCAGACCTCAGCGTGCAGTCCGTCTGACGTGAACAGCTGAGTGACGGTCATCTCGTTCTTGGTCAGAGTTCCCGTCTTGTCTGAACAGATCACGTTACAGCAGCCTGACGGACACACACACACACACACACACACACACACACACAGAGTTAAAGGAGCTACAGAATGTCTCGCTATCACGGTAACGCCTGTGGGGATGTCTCAGAGACTACATCCGGGTTTTAGACAGTCTGCAGGGATGGCACTACGTCCAGCGTCTCGTCGTCACGCCGTGTCATCACGATAACATGTCGTCGTCATGGTAACGTCTCTAGGTCACGGTAACGTCTCGTCGTGTTGTCACAGTAATGTCTCGTCGTCACGGTAACGTCTCGTGTGGATCAGTTTTGTAGGAAACTCACCCAGTGTTTCTACGATGGGAAGTTTTTTGACGATGGCTCTTTTCTGCACCATGCGCATCACACCCAACGCCAGCGTCACCGTCACCACGATGGGTAACCCCTCTGGGATGGCAGCTACCGCCAGGCTGGAGGACGAGAGAGGTGATCACTGATCAATAATCAAACATCTGCTCAGTTCAGTCAACTCTGACTCATCAGCAACATGAACCGACAACATGAACCGGGATTTATCCAACGTTCAGTTCCAGTGTGTGTGTGTGTGTGTGTGTGTGTGTGTGAAAACGTGGACGGTGTTATCAAACCTGACGACACAAAATGTGTGTTTATACTTCTGAACTTTGGACAGAGCCAGGCTAGCTGTTTCCCTCTGCTTCCAGTCTTTATGCTAAGCTAAGCTAATCACCTCCTGACTCCAGCTGCGTGCACACACACACACACACACCATTTTGTTTTTTTATTAAACTTAAACTACAAACATGGTGAATGAGTCTCTGCTCCTGGTGAATAAACCAGGACCTGCTTCCTCTGACAGAGTCAGTGATGCTGCTGTCAATCATTCACACACACACACACACACACACACACCACAGAGTGACGTTCAGCTACCTGACGCCGATGGTGAACATGTCCATGACTCCTTTCCCCTGCATCCAGCCCACGAGCATGATGACCCCTGAAACACACCGACACACACCGACACACACCGACACACACACACACACCGACACACACACACACACCGACACACACACACGTGTGAGAGGACGTTGAGGACAAACGTCGTTTTCTGACGAGTGACTGAAAAAAGCAAAAGAATCAAACCGATGATGCCGAATGAGTAGAGAGAGAGCTGCTTCCCCAGCAGGTCCATGCTCTTCTGTAACGGAGTTTTAGGAGCCTGAAACACACACACACACACACACACACACACACAATAAAGTCACATTAACGTAGCGCTTCATGTTTCAGATCAGAGTCTGGGACTGATTTTTCATGTAACTGAAAACTGGAAGCTGATTTTTACAAATCAGGTGACGCAGGTAGTCAGGTGTGTTTCTGTCTCTGTGGTTACCCGCTGACTTTAGCTCAGCAGGTCAGTAATCTGATTACTCTCGTCCTACCACGACCTGCCTGTGGAACAATGCTTCACTTGTTTCAACTGAAACGCTGATTCATGACTCAGCGAAGGAAAGACTTCAACTTCAAGAAGCTTCTTTGAGTCACGGATGGAGTGTGATGAACAGCTGACCGTCACACACACACTAACACACACAGGTGAACACACACTGCAGAAATCAGCTGTCTTAAAGCAAACACAGGACCGGGCTCTCACTCAACATGTCAGGAAACTTCGCTCTTGTTTGTTTGCAGCTTCATGGTTGGTGATTATTTCAGGCTCGGCCGGTCGTGTCCTTGCAGGCGTTTCATATCAAGACGTTGAGCACATGCAAACACACCGGCTGAAGCTGCAGGTTTGGAGCGTGAAGCGTTCATTAAACGTTCTGATGCTGTTTCAGTGAACGTACCTCTTCTGCTTGCATCATCTTGAACACCTCCCCGAACTCCGAGTTCTCACCGGTTCCTATAACGATGCCCTGAGGAACACCGCACAAACAGAACATGTATGTACATGAGACACGGCGTTTACATGATATTTGCTCTGTCTCCAGGCTGAACTCGTGTCCTTTGTTCACTTTGTTTGTTTGTTTGCAGATGATTTCAGCGTTTATACAAGAGAAGACTGAATCCACAGTGAAGTAACGTCTGCTTCAGGCTAAAGGTCCAGTCGGTACCTTGGCTTTGCCGCAGCGGACCAGAGTCCCCATGAAGGCGATGTTGCTGCGGGAGGCGATGTCCCCGTTGGTGGTTGCTGGCTGGTGGTAGGTGTACTTGGAGCATGGCGTGGTCTCCCCCGTCAGGCTGGACTCATCCACAGACAAGTCGGTGGACTGAGAGGGTGGAGGACACCGAGTTCAATGCACACACACGAATGGACTTCCACGTAAACACACAGAACAGTGTTCACTTTGTTAACTTGCTCAGATTTACGGTTGCAAAATTTTCAAAGTTGGAAACTTTCCATGGGAACAAACCGGGAATTTACCAGATTGAAGGTCGGCCCTTTAAGTAAAATATATTTTTCATCATCTCGACTGAAACAAGCAGATTTCATGCAGGTACTGAATATCTGCTGTTTCTCAGTCAGAGCACACCGCTCACTGCAGGGCTACTGAGGCCACGCCCCCTCTACCTGCACAGGTGATTTCTGTACCTGGACCACACTTTAGAGCCCGAGCACACAGACATGTTGAAGACACATGTGAGCTGATGGACTGCAAATAAACTGAAAAGACTTGAAATGAACTGAAATGTGTTGAGTTGTTGTATTCTGCATGTCAGCCTCTGACAGTCTGTTTAAAGCACGCGCAGTAATGAGCCGTCGGCGCGCTCGCCTCGAGCTGACCTGCTGCGTGCTGATCCAACGCAGCCTCACACTGGATTTACGTTTCTCTTTCCACATCAGTGAATCTAAGAACAACACTGTGACTGTGTGTTCCTGGAAACATCCACAGTAACTCTGCACTGGACAAATAAAAGAAACACCTCCCAGCCTGATGTTTAAACATCGGTGTGCATTACGTGGGTGTGTGCGCGTTTGTTTCCGTGCGAGCGTACCTCGAACAGGCGGAGGTCCGCCGGGACTCGCTCGCCCACCGACAGACAGACGGTGTCTCCGGGAACGAGCTCTCTGGCCAGCAGGTGCTCCAGGTTTCCCTCCCTGACACTGAGAGAGAGACAGTTTGAATCAGATCACAAAGAGTCACGTGACACAAAGAACCGCTGACCCGGTTTGTCCGTCCATCAGAAACATCAGACAGGAAACATCCTCTGATTTCAAACAGGAAGCTCACCGTGAAGCTCCGCCATTAAAAAAAGAAGTGGAGGCTGAGCTGACTGTTCAACCACCAACCAAGTCCTTACTCAGTGTGTGTGTGTGTGTGTGTGTGTGTTATTTGAAGTGCAAATCCAGGTTGGAGTTCGTCTGAAGGATTTTCTGATAAAAGATCAAAGCGTTTCATGTTACCGTGACGATATCTGTTAAAACTTTAGATCATTTCATCATCAGAACATTTAAATGATCTCAACACTCGAAGAGTGTGAGTGTGTGTGTGTGTGTGTGTGTGCGTGTGCGTGTGTGTGTGTTGATGGGTTACACTTTGATAAAATGTGTTTCTGTGGAAGATCTGCTGCCCAACTTAGTCTGATGACCTGGACAGAATCACACTGACAGAGCTGTAACCACAGAGGAGGAGGAGGAGGAGGAGGAGCAGGAGGAGGAGGACGAGTGACTTCAAATCTTACCAGTGACATTCTGGAGGCACGAGCTTCCCGAGCTCTTCCAGAGATTTCTCTGAGCGATACTCCTGAACACAGAGGACAGGAAGTCAGCTGATCAGCTCATCAGAGCCGCACACGAGCACGTGAAGAAGAAGAACTCACCTGGACGAAGGCGACTGTGACGACGATGATGATGGCCTGAAACACACGAAGCCGAAACATTAAAAAAAGATCAAACTGAAGTTAGAACTAATAAATCAAAAATATTAAAATAAATGTTTTGATTGTTTTTTATATTTACATTTTTACAATAAAACTGATGAATTGTAATATTTACGTCTTATTGATGAAACTTCTCACTTAAAATTACAAATTAAAATGGCTGCACTTTGGCGGTAAAATAATAATCATAATAATCAGATAAGAGTTTTTAAATGTGTTTTTCATTCTTTGATTATTTTATCATCAATGATCAAAATATAATATCGCTGATCACAGTGACGAGGACTGCAAACAGTCCAATAGAAAAACAAGGCGTGGCGTGTTTTTGTCCATGTTCAGTTTTTATAAGACATGATCCTCAGATTAAATGACTCTTAAACACACACACACACACACACACAGTCTTAAACACACATCCTGTCATTTAATACGCAGCGCCAACACGCCGTCTAAAGACGCCACGTAACCGTTTGTCTCTCTGCGTGCCCACGGCTGCCGTTCCACTGAGACCTTTATTATTTATTTGATCTGTTCACACACTCCTCGTGTGTGTGTGTGTGTGTGTGTGTATTACATTCATGTGTTTCTGTCTGATGTTTGATCAGTGTAATTATTCAGCGCAGCAGCGCGATGTGACGGGACAGACGCCAGCTGTGAGTTTCCTCTGCGCTGCTGACGCTGCCGTGAAATCAGATTTATAATAATAACTTTACAAGAACTGCAGGTGTCTGAGAGGAGCCGAGAAAAACAAAGAAGAAACACTCAGGTGTGTGTGTGTGTGTGTGTGTGACGTACCACAGTGATGCTGATGGCGTCATCAAACTGGTGCATGAGGACGCTGATGACGGCCGACGCCAGCAGCAACAGGATGAGAGGATCTTTGAACTGCAGAGGAAGACAAAAAGATCCCAGTGAATCTGAAACTAGGGCGGAAACATTCCTGCTAAATTTCCAGAAACTTTCTATGGGAAGTTAAGCTGGGGAATTTGGGAAATATTCCATAAATAATTAGAAACTTTCCATTGGAATTGTGGAAATTAATGGTTGTTTTAGTCAAGATTGTGCTAAAATATATTTTCTCCAACTATATTTAAGGAGGAGGGCCCGTTAAAGGGCCGACCTGCAAGTTTGTAAACTCTCATGAAGCAGCTTAAAGTCAGAGCTGGCTCCGGTCATCCCTTAGTTATCGGGCGGGTGGTTCTGTGCTCTGTCGTCCAGCAGGTTCTCCTGCATGACGTCCACTACATATATTATTACATCTGTGTCTCTGTCACAGGTTCCACTGCTGCTGTAATCATTCTATCATTCATTGTAATTGTACGACATGTTTGTGTTGATTGTTCTGTACATGTGACATCCATTGCACGTCTGTCTGTCCTGGGAGAGGGATCCCTCCTCTGTGGCTCTTCCTGAGGTTTCTTCCACATGTTTTCCCTGTTAAAGGTTTTTGTGGGCAAGTTTTTCCTCACTGGAACCGAGGGTCTAAGGACAGAGGGTGTCACTCCCTGTACAGACTGTGAAGCCTCTGAGGATAAATGTGTCTGTGACTTTTCAAATCTGATTTGATCAATTCCCATTAATTAACAGAAATTTGCACCCCTGGGTCTGGATGCGTGGTCGTGGATGCTTTGATTGACAGGCCGGGCTGTGTGAGTCAGGTTCCTGTTAGGATAGAAGCACCAACACGTGTGTGTTCCGCCTCTCTTCAAATGAAGACGACACGTTTACGTCGAGGATCAAATATTCAGTCGTCATCATGTGGGTGGTGTTAACGAGGGTCCCCATAAAGACAGAAGCACAGACGTGTGTGTGTGGCTGTGATGGAGCTGATGGAGCAGCTGTCAGTCATCCATGGCGAAAAGGCGGAGCCACAGAGCGGGCCGACAGCTCCAGCTCTATTTTGAGCACCAGCGTTAAATGACCCAGTTTCCACATCAACGACGAGACTGAAGCAGCAACTTTAACTCTTCACTGAGTAACAAGCTGACGGTGCCACCATCGCAGCGCTGCATCACTGAGCTCAGGAAACACCGTCAGGTGACGTGGGAACTTCTCTCAGACCGCTCCTTCTTTCCTTCCCTCTCCTGCTCGCCCTCATTTCCTTTCCTCCTTTGCTGGGTTTCTATATTTAACTTCTGTCGCTGCTCACAAAAGGCCTCTCCTCCAGCCTCACGCCACCTCCAACTATTTGACTGGTTTTAGTGTTTGGACCACGGCCACGCTGCCATGTACCCAGCTCAGCAGCCTCTGTGGACATGATGGCAGAGGAGGAGAGTGAAGAGGACGCTGACGGAGGAAGCTGAGAAGAGAAAGAAGCTGCCGGACAGGAGTAAATGTGGGACTGACTGTATTGAAGACAGCAGTGTTCAGGTGAGCCTCAGTCTTTAAGGTGCACTTCATACACAGCGTGTGTGAGACTGACGTCGTCTTCCCACGACCAGACAATGACGTGACGGGCCTCCAGACATTTTATCAGGCGTTCAGGCTGCAGCGGCGACTTCCTGAGCCTGGTCAGATTAAGGAGTGAGCGGGCTGTGAGACGGCACAGCACAGGAAACAAAGAGCGCCACCTCCAACCAAATATCAACCAATAACTAACACCCAGACAACCTTATCATACTGAGCAGTTACGAAGTGTTTCTGTAGCGTTGACAGAACGTTCCAGAATAAACACATTATCAGAGTTACAGTGGTGGCACAATGTGCTGCCTCAGTTTTTATTTAGTGCAGAATGTTCCGGACAGTGACCTGATGAACTGGAAGCTCTCTGCCAGGCTTCAGGCCCGCGGAGCCAGCTGACAGCGCTGGTGACACCACAGGTGAGAGATGACGCTGAGTCATCTGGTAACCACGGTGACCTGCAGGCAGCTGGTAAGATTACACCTAAATCAACGCTTGACATCCAAGTCCAGCGAGTGCCAGGACCGTCTCCTGAAGTCGCTTCAGCTGCAGGATCGGGGCAGCACCGTGCAGAGCTCAGGACCGGCAGCAGGCAGGTGTGAGTGCATCTGCTCGCACAGTGAGGCCAAGGCTTTGTGAAGACGGCCTGCCAAGGAGCCGCAGAGGAGCCGCTCCTCTCCAGGAAACATCAGGGACAGGAGAGGTCCAGGTCCTGGACTGCTGAGGACCGGCAAAGTTCAAAGTTATTTTCTCTTTACGATTTTTTGGGGCATCCAGAAAAAAACTTGTCCGGAGAAGAAAAGATAAACGTGACCATCGGTCCTGTGTCACGCCAACAGGAAAATAACTGTGTGTGTGGTTTCTTCTCAGCCACAGGAGTGAGCTCACTCAGGACTTTGCTTCAGAACACGGCCACGAATAAAGAACGATACCAAACCACGTTCTCCAGCATGATGGAGCGCTGCCTGAAGGCATCAGTGCTTCGTACGTCCAAACACGGCCTGGAAACTTCAGACCTTACACGCCTGTAAAGCTCCCTGCGTGTCCATAACAACACGGGACAAAGGACGTCACATGACCACAGACTGACTGCAGTCACTCTGGACTTCCTCTCCATCAGCACCAACAGCTGCACCCGGCCCGGCGGCGTCCTCCTCGTTTGTAACGTAAGCAGGAAGGTGACGCCTTACCTGGGAGATGTACTTCTTCCATAGCGGCTCCTCTTCACTGATGTCGAACTCGTTCCAGCCGTGGTACGCTCTCCTCCTGCTCACCTCCTCCTGGGTCAGACCCAACTGCAGGTCGGCCTGTCAGAACAATGTGGTAACGTACACATGGTAAAGTCGGAGGAGACACGAACGCGGTCGTGTTACAGTAATCAGATTACAGCCATACCTGCAGGATACACGCTACTTCGTTGACGGGGAGTTCGCTGGCCTTTCTCGAGGTTAGTACCGGGACCATGGTCTCATCTTCACTGGAGGGATGTCTCTCGGAAAGCTGCGACACAAACACACACACAGACTTTAGTGAACCGGACCGGACCATCAGGGACAGCGAGGACGTGCAGGACGTTGACCAACAGACGGGAACGTTAGCTGAACTTCAGACAGGGAGGCAGGCTATGAAATGAATCACCACGTGTGGACCTGGTTCCGGTCCAGTCAGGTGACAATGGGCGCCGGTCAAACAGCAGAAGCTGCTTCTTGAATGATTTCTACACTGAGGTTTGAGAGACAGACGGAGGAGACGTCTGAGGCTGGACACAGCTGATCGTTTGAATAATTAATGACATCACACCAACAAACAGCTGATCTGAAGTAAACAGGAAGTACAAACACGTCTTCATCACAACAATCAACAACTCTCCTCTTGTTCCACGCAGCTGTTAGTCTGAAGTAATCAGATTCCTGTAATGACTGCTGATATCAAGCCCTGAGAGTGTGTGTGTGTGTGTGTGTGGACAGTTGATACTGCAGGCAGAGTTGGGTTAATGTTTACTCCTGTCGTAAACACAGTAATGAGATCACGTTTGAGTATAAAAAGTCTCTGAGACGTCCCCGCAGACTGTCTAAAACCTGGACGTAGTCTCTGAGATGTCCCAACAGACTGTCTAAAACCTGGACGTAGTCTCTGAGACGTCCCTGCAGACTGTCTAAAACCTGGACGTAGTCTCTGAGACGTCCCCGCAGACTGTCTAAAACCTGGACGTAGTCTCTGTGACGTCCCAACAGACTGTCTAAAACCTGGACGTAGTCTCCGTAATGACACCCTCCTGTCAATCAAAGCGTCCACACTGTGTAAGTTAATGTCATTTGAACAGGTGAGTTCACCCTTTAGTCTCGGTACGCAGGATAGACTCTCCCACCAGGTGAGTTACAGGAAGTGAAAGTTAAGTTTCACTTCCTGTCAGACTGAAGTTAAAGAGCTGCTCTGGTGTCAAACAGACAAACACTTTATTGCAGTCACCTCACAATAAATGGTGAGGTGACTGCTACTGCAGTCACCTCACCATTTATTGTAATTCATTGTAATTGTACGACATGTTTGTGTTGATTGTTCTGTACATGTGACATCCATTGCACGTCTGTCCGTCCTGGGAGAGGGATCCCTCCTCTGTGGCTCTTCCTGAGGTTTCTTCCACATGTTTTCCCTGTTAAAGGTTTTTGTGGGCAAGTTTTTCCTCCCTGGAACCGAGGGTCTAAGGACAGAGGGTGTCACTCCCTGTACAGACTGTGAAGCCTCTGAGGATAAATGTGTCTGTGACTTTGGGCTGTACAAATAAAGTTTGATTTGATTTGATTTGATTTGATTCCACCATCAGAGGCTCCCGTCACGCGTTAGATGACCAAAGACGTGGAGTCCTCAGAGGGTGGAGGAGGGAGGAGGCGGCTGACGACATCCTGACAGCAGGAAGCAAAGAAGAAGAGGATGAAGACACACACACACACACACACACACACACACCAGCTGATCATGTGACCTTTAAAACAGCGTGAGCTTGTGAGCGCTCAGCGATCGTCGCTGTGAGAGTCAGCCTGTCCTCAGGTATTTCTCATCTCCCTCCAATGTTTTTACAGACACAGGCTGGAGGAGAGAGAACTGACCAAACCCTCGGCGGTCCAACCCGCCGCAAGCGCAACTGCCGAGGACCGGGGGGTGGGGAGGGGGTGACAGAGAGTTCCCACCCGGCGGCTAAATGTGATGAACAAACAAAGAGGCGGAGCAGAAAGTAAACTGACAGCTGAACAACACGAGCTGCTTCAGGCTGAAACGCAGCGGCCGACCAAACATGAAACTCTTCAAAGATTCAAACGTCACCTGCACCAGAACCAGACGTCGAGCACGTGACGGAGTCACGACAGAACTCACTTCGACCTCTTCAAACTGACCCCGAGACACAGAGACAAATAAAGAGGCGATTCAGACCAATCAGACGCCGCGGCTCCTCTCATCCGCTCACATCAGTTTTCTGCTTCAGCTGCAGCCGAGACGCTCAAACAAGCAGCTCTGCAGGTGGAGGAGGACAGTTCAACTCTCTGTGATTTACAGAGTTTATGATGGACAGTGAAGTAAACTGCTGACAGCTGGAGCTGCTGTTAGCTCATGTTAGCTCAGTCTGTTAGCCAGACTGTGAGCTCAGAGCACCGGGGGAGTGTTAGTGTTTGTACCACAGAAGAAGAAGAAGAGCAGCTTCTATGGAGCAGAAGCAGAAACAGAACTGTTAATGGAGCTAACTCCCAGGGCGCGGTCACGTGACATTAAACACCACGACCTCTCGGGGACGTAGAAGCGTCTCATGTTGAGCAACAAAGCACTGCTGAATCAGAGAAATAAAGCTAGCTGTCCGACAGCGCCGCACAGCCCTGTGGGTAATCACTGACAACAGAAGAACTCGGTCAGAGAATGATGACGATCTCCTCAGGTAGAACATTCACCTGTGATCAGACGCCGGCTCCTCCTCCCCCCGTTAGCATCAGCTAAAGTGCAAGCTGCCATGCACGATCTCCTCTCCGTGCAGACTTCATCCAACATCAGGCGTCCGTTCCTTCGAGCAAACCTCCGTCCTCTGCCTCAGAGAGTCTGGTCCTGAACACAGAGGAGCAGGAAGGCCTCGTGAGGCTGAGAGGATTGTCTGTGATTAGGACGACTGCAGCTTAAAGCAGGATCTTACTGACCCACCTCCACCTGATGGATCAGGACTCCTGGACTGCCCCCTGCAGGACGGGAGGACAGCTGCAGAGCGTTCAAGGCTGGACTGATGTTTCAGCAGCAAACAGCCGTTAGCGTGGCCGAGGCTCAGTCTGCTGCGTGTTGACAGACAAACTGATTCCAAGGACTCAGCGCCGACCTGTCCTCGTTACAACCAGCAGCCTTGATCAGAACTGTTCTAATTACATCGCACTCTATAAACGGGTTGACTGACAGATCCCTGCAGGCACGCTCGTTTGTCTTCAAGTCCAAAGACTCATCAGACCAGGTGGACTTTGGACATGGACACACGCTAACTGTCTTATCACAGGAAGCAGCCACGACTTTACAGCTTTAGTTTCTACACCAGAGATCTGAGCCCACACCGCAACGCCTCAGGATCAGGTCCAAGACTGGACGTAGTCTCTGTGACGTCCCCAAAGACTGTCTAAAACCTGGAGCGCCGGGCTGAACGTGGTGTGTTTGCTCTTGTTGTATACCTGCCAAAGGATGGAGGAGGAGGTGGAGGGGGAAGGACAGATGTGTGAAGGTGGTGGAGTTAACACTCTCCTCCCTCTCCTCCTCATGATGACCTATTTCTGAGTTTCTCTTTCACACCCTGCTGCTTCCTCCTGAGCCATGCTCAGGTCGGGCTGATGGATGTCCTCCACAGCACCGTACCTACGTCTGCTAACACGCACTCATCAGGTCCCTGCAGTCCTCCTGGACCCTCCAACCAGAACCAGCCACACGCACCAACTGAGCTAACATGAGCTAACAGCAGCTAACAAACTGAGCTAACATGAGCTAACAGCAGCTAACAAACTGAGCTAACATGAGCTAACAGCAGCTAACAAACTGAGCTAACACTGGCACCCACTCACCGGGTCCCTGCAGTCCTTCTGGACCATTCCACCAGCACCAGCCACACACACCATGTTCACAGATTGGATCGGGTCGCCAGGCTCGACTGTGACTTTTTAAATTGGTTGCCAGGCAACCAGGGTTTAGCTTTTGGCTGCCATTTTTAGTTGCATCATATTTCGAGTTTATTAAGACGCTCTGAGGATGCTGTGATCCGGTTCTGCTCTTAAAGTTCTGAAAATAAATAAATATGAATGAATGACCGCCGCTGCTGTTTCTACTTTCAGTCACTGTGACTGCTCCTGCTTTGCATGAGCCACTGCTTCTCATTATTTTGACACGTTTCCACCCTGACAGGACAAAAAGTGAGAGGGCGCCGCAGACCTCGAGCTCGGTCCGCCAGGAAGTGAAACAGACACCGGCAGATAGCCGAGCACGTCTTTAACAGCCGTTATGGCGAGAAGCCAGTCACCGTCTAACGTTTAACTTAATTCTAAAATGTGGACTGGCTGAAAGCAGAGCTGCTGTCCACACTGCTGTGATTGTCTGCTTCAGGCCTGACTTATTACATTATCATGAGTCCACTCAGGGACAAACCGCCTGGTGATAGAAGACGTCCCAAGAATGTGCCGTCTTTGAAAGACGAGCTAAAGACTGTCCCGACTGTCTGAGCATAATCTGACCGAGCATCTGCAACCAACGAGCGCTCGACAAGAAGGACAAGGGCAACTAAAAGTGTCTGAAACCTGGATGTAGTCTCTGTGACGTCCCCACAGACTGTCTAAAACCTGGACGTAGTCTCTGTGACGTCCCGCAGACTGTCTAAAACCTGGATGTAGTCTCTGTGACGTCCCCACAGACTGTCTAAAACCTGGACGTAGTCTCTGTGACGTCCCACAGACTGTCTAAAACCTGGATGTAGTCTCTGTGACGTCCCCGCAGACTGTCTAAAACCTGGACGTAGTCTCTGTGACGTCCCCGCAGACTGTCTAAAACCTGGATGTAGTCTCTGTGACGTCCCCACAGACTGTCTAAAACCTGGACGTAGTCTCTGTGACGTCCCACAGACTGTCTAAAACCTGGACGTAGTCTCTGTGACGTCCCACAGACTGTCTAAAACCTGGACGTAGTCTCTGTGACGTCCCCGCAGACTGTCTAAAACCTGGATGTAGTCTCTGTGACGTCCCCATCTAAAATTTTCTGAGGAGCCAAACCCGGCAAGAAAACCAGCTCGGTAGGCTGCTGTGTTCACTGTTAGACTGGACACTGCCGGTTCAGAGGTTCTGTTGCTGTGTTCACTGTTAGACTGGACACTGGTGGTTCAGAGGTTCTGTTTGGTCCGGCCGTGTTCACTAGGTTCTGATGACTTTCAGTTAGAGACCTGCAGCAGCGGTGTTCAGCTCTAATCCCCACAGAGATCCGCTTACAGGTTTCTGGTTCAGATCAGTGCTGCACTGATGTTTTAATCCAGAAACCTGGACCTGGATCAGGTGATCTGTGGATACACGGTGACCACCGGGCCACCTGCAGAACCAGTTTGACTGTTTTCACATTCACGTCAGCCTTCAGCTTTAAATCTGTGCGAGCAGATGAGTTTAGCTGTGCCAACGCAGGTCAGGTTAACATTGTTTGAACAGTCAGTACAGTCACTGTGTGAGTCACATGATCCGAGAGCCATAAATCAACATCATAAATTATCAGAGTTCAAGTTTTATGATGCTACACATGTTAGCTGCTATTAGCTCAGTTTGTTAGCCGAGCTGTGAACTCAGAGAACCGGGGGAGTGTTAGTGTACCACAGGCACTTTGAAGCACCGGTTTACAGGCCTGGCTTGGGGAGTGGAGCCGGTGTCGTGCCAGAACAGGAGCTGGTGAGTAATATAACCGGGCTCAGCAGCTTCTATGGACGTGATGGCAGAGGAGCAGAGAGTGAAGAGGACGCTGACGGAGGAAGCTAAGAAGAGAAAAGGAGAGAGTGAGCGAGCAAGAAGCCGCCGGACAAGAGTAAATCTGGGACTGACTTTTAGTGGTTGGTGAGAGCTTGGTGAAATAAAAGGCTGAAAGACAGACGCCGAGCTGGGCTGACTGCTGCTGGACTAGTCAGTGATATTAGCTGCTGCTGGGTCTGCTGCTGCCGTGTTTCCGTCTTCAGGAGAAAATTTGTTTACTGACATTTAAATGTTGATACGTGAACAAACAGGATGTGACACCTTGTGTGTGTTTGTGTGTTTACACACTGAAGTTTGCTCAACTGTTTTCTGTTAATCCACGTTTCTATTTTAATCTTCAGGAACGTCCCAAATTATAGCTCTGAGGCTAATTTCAACTGTACTGATTTATGTACAACTCACCTGTTCAAGTTATGCAGGATTAAGAGCGTGGATACATGATTGACAGCTGGGGAGGTCTCGGAGACTACGTCCAGGTTTTAGACAGTCTTTGCGACTCTTGATGTAACAAAATAAGCCGGAGCATCTTTACCTGTGTGTGTGTGTGTGTGTGTGTGTAGTTTCAGACTGTATTAAACACACACATCGAGCTAACACACACTCACCTGCAGTCAGTGAGCAGACATCATGTCAGCCAGCAGCTTCACATCCCAACACACACACACACACGTTTATGTTCATGTTAGCCGCAGCTAGCTAGCCAACTAGCCTCCACCCCCGCCGGTTAGCTCTCCGGTTCGATTCGAGCCCAACAGTAACGACACACACCGAACATCTGACCCGGTTCAGCCTCACGACATCCCCGGTCCACCACCGCCATGTCAGCCTCAGCAGCTAACATCAGCGCCCCCTCCTCCTCCTCTCCCCGCCGTGACAGCAGCAGGCTAACCGCGGCTCACGGAGCTTCCTCTCCGGGAGGCGAACTAACCAAACAAACCTGCCGCCCGGAGCTCAGCGCGGCCGGCTGCCTCATTCCCGGCCGTGTCGGTCATTAAATCCGCGTTGGCTCGGTGAGCAGTGAGGCGGATTCGGTGTGTAACCGAGCCGTGAGTCTCAAAGGGAAAGTGTGGAAGTGTTAAACTTACCAGCAGCTCCCGTTTCTTCAGCATCTTCCGTGAAATCCCACCGCGGAGCGTTTTTCTCTGACAGAACACCGTCCACCATGTCAGGCTGCCCGCGCACTGCCGGCGGAGCGCATCCGGTACGCCTTCAAAATAAGAGCAGGGACGGAGGGTCGTCCCGGAAACAGATTATTATTATTATTATTATTATTATATCCTCGTTTATATTGTTGTGGTTTAATAAATCAACATCATGTGACTATCAGTTTAAATCCTGTCGATGCTGCTGACTTGTAATCAGATGAATATTGTCTGATGTTCGCTGCTGTTAGTTAATGTCAGCTCAGTTTGTAATCTATCTTTTAGATTTGCTGTATGTTCTTAGATATCTTTCAACTTGTATATATGTTTTATACTTTATATTTCATGTATATTGTCGTTTCCACCAGGGATATGAAGGAAACACTATTTCGATTCTCTGTATGTCCTCTACATATAGCAGCACTGTCAATAAAGTTGACTTGACTTGGTTATTATTTGTATTATATATACCTTATAATATATATTTGTACGTGCACTGTTATTCATATTCTTCTGGTTGCATGTTGCAGTGCATTTTATTAGTACTTTGTGCAGTGACAGTAACAAATCTAATCTAATCTTCTCCTTAAGACAGGCCTCATGATCACACAGCTTGTGAATCTGTAGAAAAAGTCATGAAGTCATGCTGCTGTTGAGTCTGACAGCTGTTATTTAAGGCCTCCACAGTCTCCTGCAGGGGGTGAGAGGAGGCGTTCATGAGCAATAATAACAATAGTATTGCTGTATTAATAAATTAATGGCTGCCAAAACATTTGGGATAATCTAATTCATCTATAAAACTATATAAACATAAATCCAAATCACCTCACAGTCCACGTTACACTGAACTCAGTTATAAACAATCAAGGTCAACTTGACTTTCAGCTGGGTCACATGATCTTCGTGAGAGCTGAATTTACTCCCTGACCTTTGAAACAGTATTTTCATCTGATGAATACCGTGTGAATCGACTGAAAGCTCTGGAAAAGCTCATAAGTGACCTTTGAGGCCCGCGAAGAAAGAAACTACACAACAAAGAAAAAAGTCGGGTTTTAAACGAGGCTTTTAATTTGAATGTCGAACCATTTAACTTCCGGTTACGTACCGGACAACTTAACGGACGCACGGCGGCTCGCGCGTGCTGCAGCGTCAAAACGTCCAAAACAAAGATCGCGTGTTAGAAACGCGATGACGTACTCAGACACGAAAAGGCGAGGACTTCCGGTCAGCAGTCAGGCTGATTGTTTGGTCCTTAATTAACAAATTAATTAGTTTAATTAACTTTTTTTAAAGTTTCAGTAATTTTCTAAAATAAATTCATAAATGTCAAATAAAGATTATGATGCATAGCTCCAAAAATATTCAAATCTTTCACACTATAACTACAAAATGTGTCTGATTTGAATAATTTTAATAACTTCAAACATACAGGAAGTCTCTCCATCATGTCAGCAGCTGATCATCATCAATACAAAACAACAATAATAATTTCTCCCGTCATCAAATCACTCCAGTGATTTCATCATCTCAGCCGAGACCTGTCTCTGAGACCTGTCTCACAGACTCTGTGTCATCATCTTAAGACTCAGCGTGTGACAGCTGCAGCCGTGTAGCCGCTTCAGTGTGTCTCATACAGACAGGTGTGACAGAGCGTCGGTATGAGACAGGAATGAAACAGGTTGGTCGACTTTGTGTAAACGTCTTCATTCACGGAGCGGCTCTCCCTCTGCTCTGTCACCTGAGTTACCATGGTTACGAGAACACCCTGAAACTTTATAATGACTCAATAAAATCATGAACGTGTCCGGATTGTTGCAGGTCTGACATGATGAGAACAATGAGAGCGTGTCCTCTCTTCTGTCTCTAGTCTGACTTCACACTGTAATAACAGTAATAAACATAATTACACGTTTCTGTGTTTTCTGAACAGAAAGATCATGCAGACTTCCCATGATGCACTGAGCTCTTCATCTGTAAATGCTCGTGACTCATTGATTCATTCTTTAGACAGTCTGTGATAGTCACAGAGACTACGTCCAGGTTTTAGACAGTCTGTGATAGTCACAGAGACTACGTCCAGGTTTTAGACAGTCTGTGATAGTCACAGAGACTTTGTCCAGGTTTTAGACAGTCTGTGATTGTCTAAAACCTGGACGTAGTCTCTGAGACTGTCTGTGATAGTCTCAGAGACTACGTCCAGGTTTTAGACAGTCTGTGATAGTCTCAGAGACTACGTCCAGGTTTTAGACAGTCTGTGATAGTCACAGAGACTACGTCCAGGTTTTAGACAGTCTGTGATAGTCACAGAGACTACGTCCAGGTTTTAGACAGTCTGTGATAGTCACAGAGACTACGTCCAGGTTTTAGACAGTCTGTGATAGTCACAGAGACTACGTCCAGGTTTTAGACAGTCTGTGATAGTCACAGAGACTTTGTCCAGGTTTTAGACAGTCTGTGATTGTCTAAAACCTGGACGTAGTCTCTGAGACTGTCTGTGATAGTCTCAGAGACTACGTCCAGGTTTTAGACAGTCTGTGATAGTCACAGAGACTACGTCCAGGTTTTAGACAGTCTGTGATAGTCACAGAGACTTTGTCCAGGTTTTAGACAGTCTGTGATAGTCACAGAGACTACGTCCAGGTTTTAGACAGTCTGTGATAGTCACAGAGACTACGTCCAGGTTTTAGACAGTCTGTGATAGTCACAGAGACTTTGTCCAGGTTTTAGACAGTCTGTGATTGTCTAAAACCTGGACGTAGTCTCTGAGACTGTCTGTGATAGTCACAGAGACTACGTCCAGGTTTTAGACAGTCTGTGATAGTCACAGAGACTTTGTCCAGGTTTTAGACAGTCTGTGATAGTCACAGAGACTACGTCCAGGTTTTAGACAGTCGTAAACATCTTTGAATTAAACGGAAGTTGGCCAGCAGAGGGCGCGTGTCACGAGTTATCCGTTTCCGGTCTGACCCGGATTCATAACATCAGCTGTAAGCGGCTAACTAGCAGCTAGCTCTCACGGGTTCAGGCTGTTCGTCACGGTTTGCGGGGAGTTCACGCAGCGGAGCGGGCTGACAGCGGGACCTGGGCCGTCGTAGCTGACGCACCGAGGGGACACGGCGCGTGGACGGCGTCACTCCGCGTGCAGGCTGGAGCTCGTGACCGTTAGCAGCCACCGGAACCGGAGGAGGATCGACTGCTAACTAGCCTGCTGAAGCTAACAACAACAACAGACGCGGAAGCTAACATCCGGTAACGACTGAGACTTACCGCTGAGTCACGCTGATATAAACCGTCCGCTTCATGGAGCCGTCTGTAGTTAGAGTCAGTAATCTGTCTGTTTCAGGGAGCTAATGACGGTTAGCCAGCTAGTTAGCATGCTACATTAGCGCTGTCTCCAGCGCCGAATCACGTGACAGCCCCTCCAGCAGCTACCTTAACTTCAGGTAACTTCAGGTGGAGACATGCAGACTGGAGGAGCCGGGAATCGAACCAGGGTTAACTGAGGATGTTCAAGTGTCCAGTAGCAGCATGAGACACAGTGAACATCTGATGTTCACTGTGTCTCAGGTCACACACACACACACACACACACACACACAGGTTAACAAGAAGAAAATGACCAAAGTAAACAATAGAATCATGTTTTAAGTATAAAAGTAATAAAATAGATAACTAGTAGAATGTAACCTATAACATTTTTCTCTAACTTTTCCTCAGACGAGTGTTGAGGCGTGATGGGGAACCAGCTGGCGGGGATCGCCCCCTCACAGATCCTGTCCGTGGACAGCTACTTCTCAGACATCCACGACCATGAGTACGACAAGAGCCTGGGCAGCACCCGCTTCTTCAAGGTGGCCCGGGCCAAGCACCGCGAGGGGCTAGTGGTGGTCAAAGTCTTTGCCATCCAGGACCCCTCACTGCCTCTGACCAGCTACAAGCAGGAGCTGGAGGAGCTGAAGATCCGGCTGCACTCCTGCCAGAACTGCCTGCCCTTCCAGAAAACCTCCCTGACCGAGAAAGCCGCCATCCTGTTCCGTCAGTATGTCCGGGACAACCTGTACGACCGCATCAGCACCCGGCCCTTCCTCAACAACGTGGAGAAGCGGTGGCTGGCCTTCCAGATCCTCAACGCCGTCGACCAGGCGCACAAAGCCGGCGTCCGCCACGGCGACATCAAGACGGAGAACGTGATGGTGACCAGCTGGAACTGGGTGCTGCTCACAGACTTCGCCAGCTTCAAGCCTACGTACTTGCCGGAGGACAACCCCGCCGACTTCAACTACTTCTTCGACACGTCCAGGCGGAGGACGTGCTACATCGCTCCGGAGAGGTTCGTGGACGGAAGCATGTTCACGACGGAGAGCGACCAGAACACGCCGCTGGTGGACCTGACCAACAACAACCAGAGGAGCAGAGGGGAGCTCAAACAGGCCATGGACATCTTCTCTGCAGGTACAAAGCAGCACTCAACTAATGTTTGAAGTTCAGCTTGAAAAGTTCTGACCCAGCTGCGAGTAAGTAAAATACTTCAGGACCAGTTTAAATGTCAGAAGCTCTTCCTTACTTTGAGGGCGAACAAATGCAGGTTCAAATGTTTGGAGACAAAGAGGAGGAAGTTGAGTCCAGCCCTCTATTTATACTGTGGGAGGTCCTGAAGGTGCTCTGCACTGTAGGTGGAGCTCCGTGTGGTGAGGAGGGGAACTGCGCCTGTCTGTATCAAGCGTTTGTCTTGTGTGTTTTCAGGCTGCGTGATAGCGGAGCTCTTCACAGAGGGCGTCCCTCTCTTCGATCTCTCCCAGCTGCTGGCCTATCGTAAAGGACACTTCCAGACCGAACATGTCCTCCTGAAGATCGAGGACCGGAGCATCCGGGAGCTGGTAATGATCACTGTCAGCTGACTGGCTGTTAGCTGCTCACAGTCCACAGTCACATGGCTCTCCTGTGGTCAGTAAGAAGGCCACAGAGTTCCCGTAGGAGTTCCTAATGGCCATTGATAAAGTTCTGTTGGTCGCTGAAGAGGTTCTGGGGTTCTTTTTGTAACTGATGAGATTCAAGTGATCTTTCAGGAGGCTGTAGTCGTTGTAGAACCTCCTCCATGGATCCTTTAGTAGGTCATTTAGGATGTTTTCTCCTTTAGTCATCGTTTAGGAGGTTATGAATTACTTCAGCTTTGACAGTGATATCAGAGGTTCAGGGATCCTTTTCTAAAAGACTGATGTGGCCACTGAGGAGGTTCTAGAGGTCTGTAAAGAGGTCCTTGTAATCCTTCAGGAGGTTCTAGTGGGCCTTCAGAGGAAAGGGGTCCTGTTGGTGGTTAAACGTCTTTCCTCTACTTATGAACGCAACAAACAAACTCCTCTTGTCTTCTGACAGTAGTGTTGGTGTTCTGAGTGTGTTTTGTCTCTCAGGTGGCACAGATGGTTCAGAGGGAGCCGGACAAGCGTCTGACAGCAGAGGAGTACCTGAAGCAGCAGAGAGGGAAAGCCTTCCCCGACATCTTCTACACCTTCCTGCAGCCGTACATGGCTCAGTTCGCCAAAGAGACCTTCCAGTCCGCGGACGAGCGAGTGCTCGTCATTCGCAAAGACCTCGACAACATCCTGCACAACCTGCGAGGAGGTGAGGGAGTATGAGATGTTCTGATTCAGATGTTCTTCATTTCTTCAGTGTTTGCTGATTTTAAAAACACGCACTGTTTCCCCTCCAGGCTCCTCTTCTTCTACTTTGTCTCAGGAAAGCAGCGATTGCGTGCTGAGCTCCAGGGAGGAGCAAGGCCTCATCGTCCTGGTGTCCGTCATCACCTCCTGCCTGCAGACGCTGCACTCCTGCGACTCCAAGCTGGCGGCGCTGGAGCTCATCCTCCACCTGGCTCCGCGGCTTGGCGTCGACATCCTGCTCGACCGCATCACGCCTTACCTGCTGCACTTCTGCAACGACCCCGTCCCTCGCGTGCGAGCGCAGGCCGTGCGCACTCTGGCCAAAGTGCTGGCTCTGGTGAAGGAGGTGCCGAGGAACGACGTCAACATCTACCCAGAGTACATCCTGCCAGGCATCGCCCACCTCGCCCAGGATGACGCCACCATCGTCAGGCTGGCATACGCAGGTCAGTGGATTTTCCTGGTTTGAACCTTGTCTGGTTCAGGTTGCATGTTCTCCGTGTCTGTGTGGGTTCTCTCTGGGTTCTCTCTGGGTTCTCCAGCTTCCTCCCACAGTCCAAAAACAGGAACTCAGCACGTTAATCATCCACGACTTGTCCAGGGTGAACTTGTTTGTGTGTGTGTATTCTGCCTTTAAGCGCCAGTCGTTGTTTTTCTTGCTGATCTTTAGAGAACATCGCTCACCTGGCGGAGAGCGCGCTGCGTTTCCTGGAGTTGGTTCAGGAAAACAACGTGAACACAGAACAGGACCTGAGCGGCGAGGACACAGAAGAAATACTCCACCCCAACGAGAACTACGACTCAGGTACGGAGAGGCGCTCGCCGACGCTCCCTGCGGTCAAAGTGTTGATCCATGTGATGACCGTGCCGTATGTTTGACCTCCAGAGCTCCAGGCGCTGCACGAGATGGTGCAGCAGAAGGTGGTGACGCTGCTGAGCGACTCAGAGAACATCGTCAAGCAGTCGCTGATGGAGAACGGCATCACGCGGCTCTGCGTCTTCTTCGGCCGGCAGAAAGCCAACGACGTGCTGCTGTCTCACATGATCACCTTCCTCAACGACAAGAACGACTGGCACCTGAGAGGAGCGTTCTTCGACAGCATCGTCGGTAAGAAGACACAGACGTGTGTTACTGTGGTCTGCCGTCATAAAGCATCACACTGTGCTCGTGGTAATTTATCACTGACCTAACTGAGCTGACATTAGAGAACACTGGAAGATCTCCAGGTGTTCCCAGGCTAGATGGACGATGTAGCTCCTCCAGCAGGTTCTGGGTCTGCACCGGGTCTCCTCCAAAGGAAAGAGCCCAGGAGGATCCTGATTGAACCACCTCAGCTGGCTCCTTTAAACGTAGATGGACTGGAATCGAGAGCTCAGCTCCCTCCGAACCACAACGGACCAGTACAACCTGCCGGCCCATCTCGCGCTCCATTTTCCCACTCGTGAATAAAACTCCACCTAAACTCCACCAACCCCACCAGGCGCGTTTTTCCCTCCAGACTCAATTTGGTCATTTAGAACCGGGCCGCGACGCTTCTGGTCGGGTCTGAAACATTGACTAGAACGACTGCGTGACCTGACGGCACGCAACACATCTGGGATCAGCCTGTTTCTAATGATTACGGCGGCACAGACGAGCTGGTGAACAGACACGAGTGTTTAAAAGACACAGATATTTATCTCCTCCGTCAGGAGGTGGTGGAGGTGGTGGAGGTGGTGGAGACCAGAAACAGAGACGACTCCTAATGAGACGCCGTGTTTGTGACACCTGAAGGACGTCAGGACTGTTTTTGTTTGTGTTGAAGAAAAGTTACTTCAGCTAAAGAGAATCACTCTGTAACCTCCTGCTCCTCCTCCTCCTCCTGCTCCTCCTCCTCCTCCTCCTCCTGCTCCTGCTCCTCCTCCTCCTGCTCCTCCTGCTGCTCCTCCTCCTCCTGCTCCTGCTCCTGCTCCTCCTCCTCCTGGTCCTGCTCCTCCTCCTCCTCCTCCTGCTCCTCCTCCTCCTCCTCCTCCTCCTGCTCCTCCTCCTGCTCCTCCTCCTGCTGCGCCTGCTCTTCCTCCTGCTCCTGCTCCTCCTCCTGCTCCTGCTCCTCCTGCTCCTCCTCCTCCTGCTGTGCCTGCTCCTCCTCCTCCTCCTCCTGCTGCGCCTGCTCCTCCTCCTCCTCCTCCTGCTCCTCCTCCTCCTGCTCCTGCTCCTCCTCCTCCTCCTCCTCCTGCTCCTCCTCCTGCTCCTCCTTGTGTTGTTGAAGGTGTGGCAGCATACGTCGGCTGGCAGAGCTCCTCCATCTTGAAGCCTCTCCTCCAGCAGGGTCTGAGTGACACCGAGGAGTTCGTCATCTATAAAGCTCTTAACGCTCTCACCTGCATGTGTCAGCTGGGCCTGCTGCAGAAACCTCACATCTACGAGTTCGTCAGCGACATCGGTACGAGGCCACACACACACACACACACACACACACACACACACACACACACACAGTGTTGCTGAGTGTGTGTGTGTTGCTGCAGCTCCGTTCCTGTGTCACCCCAACCTGTGGATCCGTTACGGGGCAGTGGGCTTCATCACCGTCATCGCGCAGCACCTGAACGTGGCGGACGTCTACTGCAAACTGATGCCTCACCTCAACCCCTTCATCACGCAGCCCATCATCCAGGTGAGTCCTGCTCCGTCAGCCCCTCACCTGTCCTCCGTCAGCCTCACCTGTCCTCCGTCAGCCTCACCTGTCCTCCGTCAGCCTCACCTGTCCTCCGTCTCCCTCCCCTCAGATCGATAAGGAACTGGTGCTGCTGAGCGTGCTGAAGGAGCCGGTCAGTCGCTCCATCTTCGACTACGCCCTGCGCTCCAAAGACATCGCCAGCCTCTTCCGTCACCTGCTGCTCCGACAGAAGAAGCGCGCAGGATCTATCCCAGAATGCCCCACTCCTGAGGACCCTGCCATCGCACAGCTCCTCAAGAAGCTGCTGTCACAGGTGAGAACAACACCGCAACACCGCCAGGTACTGTTATTTACAGAGACTCAACAGCAGCTAACAGCAGCTAACAAACTGAGCTAACAGCAGCTAACAAACTGAGCTAACAGCAGCTAACAGCAGCTAACAAACTGAGCTAACAGCAGCTAACAAACTGAGCTAACAGCAGCTAACAGCAGCTAACAAACTGAGCTAACAGCAGCTAACAAACTGAGCTAACAGCGGCTAACAAACTGAGCTAACAGCGGCTAACAAACTGAGCTAACAGCAGCTAACAAACTGAGCTAACAGCAGCTAACAAACTGAGCTAACAGCGGCTAACAAACTGAGCTAACAGTGGCTAACAAACTGAGCTAACAGCGGCTAACAAACTGAGCTAACAGCAGCTAACATGAATGAGTCATTTGATGATATTAAAACACTTCCTGTGAAACTCTTTTTGAAACAGCTGCGTGGACAAACAAACAAACTCTGTAATCTTTATATGTTTTTGGTGAACTGAACCTTTTAAACAGACGTTGAGTCGATGGAGGTTAACGCTGGAATCAAACCAGAGACGTTGTGATTACGTAGTTTACACTTCAGACCGACACACACTTCATGTGTGTGTCCTCCAGTGATGCTGCTGTGGTCAGAGGTGAACCACAGGGGGCAGTGAAACACTGCGTTTATCCTGTTGTTAACCATCGACCACAGGCATGAACACACTCTCACTCACTCACTCACACACACATTTCCAGTGCCACAGATTTCCCACACTGTGCTTTGAACTTTCTGAAATGTCTCCTGATAAAAGAATGTCTGTGGTCGGCGGGGTGTCTGTCGATGTCTCCATCCTGTTTGTCATCGTCATCGTGCTGAGAACAAACAAAAGCATTACTTTCTAGTCCAACAGCAAGATCCCAGCTGGGCGTCTGTCAGCCTTTTATTTCAAGCAAGCTCAGTCACAGTGCCCACTCACCCAGCTCTGGTTCTGGCATGACACTGGCTCCGCTCCTCATATCACACCTCGGGCCTGAAAATCTTCTTCTTCTTCTCCCTGGTGGTCCATAACACCTGTGATACAAACACTAACACTCCCACTGCTCTGAGCTCACAGCCTGGCTAACAGACTGAGCTAACATGAGCTAACAGCAGCTAACAGACTGAGCTAACATGAGCTAACAGCAGCTAACAGACTGAGCTAACATGAGCTAACAGCAGCTAACAGACTGAGCTAACATGAGCTAACAGCAGCTAACAGACTGAGCTAACATGAGCTAACAGCAGCTCCAGCTGTCAGCAGTTTACTTCACTGTCCATCATAAACTCTGTAAATCACAGAGAGTTGAGGCGGAGCAGCCGGAGGACATCAGAGGGAAAACCAGGAAACATTTTCTCCATAAAATCTGATCCAGTTTCACCAGAATCAGTGAAATAGTTGGTGTGTGTGACTTAGTGCAGATCAGGTGACAGACGGTAGATTATCAGAGAAAGCTTTTTATTGGATGCAGTGACACGGAGAGAAACGGTTAACTCGTGTTCACAGCAACAAAAATAGAAGTTTAGATCCAGGAAGTCGTCGCAGGGAAGATGTAGTCGGTTTGGAGAACGTCTGATTACATGGAGGGTTTTTTTTTAAACCTATAATCTGAGGCTTCAAACTTGAGTTTAACGATCTGAGTACAACACTGACTCCTTACAGAAGACACAGAGCTGCTGGACGGACATCAGAGAGGACGAGGACGAGGATGTAATGAGAAAAGATGGAAAGTCTTTATACGTTTGATGTCCTACAAACTGCTTTCAGTCAAACAACGAGACAAAGGTCGAGCTCAGCAGAAGGGAGGAGAACCTTCATGAACGCGGACTCACATTAATCATTAAACAGATGCAGGTCCAGGGGACTCAGGCGGACTTCTTCAGAATTGAAGCACAGAGGCCAGAAGATTTCTGCAACAACACAGCAGCTCACAGCACATTAGTGTGTTTTGTCAAAGCTCCATCTGGACAGCAGCTTGGCGCAGCGTGAGCCTGTTTTCAAAGTTCTCTGGAAAAACCACATCTGAAATCTGAAATATGTGAAACCACACAAACAGCTCTCAGACCACGGTGTCGGCTTCATTACTCTGTAAATCAGATTTTTTTCAGTCTGGAATCATATTTGATGTTGAAATACCGTAATCACCATTTTAACTGAACGGATCTGCAGCGTCGCCCTGTCTGACACAGTGATCAGAAATGCTCCTGTGTAACATTCAGGCCTCGCAGATTTGAATGAAAACCTTTGTGTTGTATTTGTGGTAAATTGGATCTCTTAATTAGTGACTTAATGTCTGACGAGCTGATCAGATTTCCTTCCACTGATCATCAGACTCGGAGCTGGATTGATACTTGAACCATGAAGCACAGTGCCAGACTCTGCTGGCTGATCTCTAGCTGTAACTACAGTAGTGAGCCAATCACACGCCCCATTAAATCAACCTTGCAGTGATTGGCTAAGACAAAAAACAGCCCAGTGTGTGAGGCTAAGTCAATACACATGGTACTGAGTTAATACTTTTTAGGTATGAAGTACTGAAGCCCAGAACTACAATACAGAAGTCACTGCAGGACAAAGAAACACTAAAATATTAGTGTTAGGGACTATTTTAAGCAGCGGATTAATAATAATAACAATAATAAATCCTCCATGAAAACGAATCCATCCTCGAGCCGTCATCTCTGCAGTCACTCTGTCCCGTTTGGTGTCCACCGCTCTGCAGGGGATGACCGAGGCGGAGGAGGACAAGCTGCTGGCGCTCAAAGACTTCATGCTGAAATCCAACAAGGCCAAAGCCAACATGGGCGAGCAGAGTCACCTCGGAGAGGCGGCCCAGACCGGCGTCATCGACCTGGCCACGCTCGGCATCACCGGCCGTCAGGTTGACCTGGTTAAACCCAAAGCTGAGGCCGAGGACAAGAGAGGTAAAGGACACAACGATGATGGTGATGGTGATGGTGATGGTGATGGTGATGATGATGGTGATGATGATGATGATGTTATTTACACACTGTTACACTCTTCATCCAACCCGATACCTCTCTGCTCTGGTCAAACCAACACGGGAAGGTCACAGAGACTTTCTTATTTGACTTGTGTCAGTAAACTTTATTCAGTCTTCTTCTCGATGTGATTGACGTGATGGGTAACTAAACGATGATTTATTTAAATATTAACGACCAAAGCTGATCCAAATTTAGTCATTAGTCGAGCATTATGTGAACTCGTTTGGGCTTGAATATATTTATGTCAAAGACAGACAGAGAAGTTTGGACTGTCCTGAGCGTACGGGTGGTGTCGCCAGGCGTCGCTCACTGGAGTCTGTATGAGGTGTTCAGGAGCCGCAGACTGCTCTGTAGATCAGAGATCTGAGGCCAACGTGGCTGAAGGAAGTTGTCTCACAATCAACCAAGATTTTACTGAGATCGTCAGAAGTAAAATTAGGAGAGGTAAAGGTGGGTGTCGTCTGCGTAACAGCGATGAGAAAGTTTAAATACCTGCACGCGGTGTATCCATCCCACCTCTCGCCCAGTGTTGGCTCCAGCACGACCCACGACACTGATCTGGAACATAAAGAATGCATAAATTAAAGCAATTAAGTGTGTGTGTGTCCAAACAGACGAACCGTGGGACGAGATTTAACTAAATGATGTTAAATAGTTTGCAGTGGAGACGTTTGTTTTTATGTAACACAGGTTAGAGATGTGGGAAGTTTAACCAGGACCTGAAGTCCGCTCGGCTCACGCATGACTTGTTGGTCCAGTAAGATCCGGTACTGTGTGTCGCTGGAGCTGCAATGATGAACTTGTTTGTTTAACTGGATCAAAAGTCACTTTAAAAAAGTCACTAAGATCACATCTTAATGAGCTCCGTGTTCCAGATGGTTTTCTGTACGTCAGTCTGTGTTTGCCAAAATACCCCACACGACTCAGAGGCACGCTGCACGAAAAGGTTCATCTGCTCAGGCAGTCCAGTCCTGAAAGGAGGATTTTTATTCAAAAGATATTAATGTTGAGGCATTCCCTCGATCCCCGCAAACACCTGAGTGTGTTTAACATCTCAGACTTTGTGGTTGTGTTCTAAAGATCCAGATAAACATTTTCTGCAGCGTCATTAGAAGCAGATGTTGAAATGACAACATGTGTGGAGCATGTACAACGTTTATAGACTTGTTGGTTAATTGCAGCATGAGAAACATCCTGTTTTTATGAACCTGTTTGTCTGCAGCGAGGAAGCACACCAAGCAGGACTCCACCATGAACGAGGAGTGGAAGAGCATGTTCGGATCTCAGGAGCCGTCCTCCGCCCAGACCACCACGGTAACACTGTCACTCTAATGTAACATGTACAGTTAGGTGGTGTTTACAGTGTGCAGGCGTGTCAGAGATCCTCCTGAGGCACCAACACCCAAAAGAAGCTCATGAACCTGAACGTGTTCACAAAAAGACAGAGAGACCACAGCTCCCATCACCTGTTCCCCAAATAATCAGCAATGAGAGAAGAAAACCATTCAAATGAAACTACGTCCAGGTTTTAGACAGTCTGCGGGGACGTCTCAGAGACTACGTCCAGGTTTTAGACAGTCTGCGGGGACGTCACAGAGACTACGTCCAGGTTTTAGACAGTCTGCGGGGACGTCACAGAGACTACGTCCAGGTTTTAGACAGTCTGTAGGACGTCACAGAGACTACGTCCAGGTTTTAGACAGTCTGTGGGGACGTCACAGAGACTACGTCCAGGTTTTAGACAGTCTGTGGGGACGTCACAGAGACTACGTCCAGGTTTTAGACAGTCTGTGGGGACGTCACAGAGACTACGTCCAGGTTTTAGACAGTCTGTGGGGACGTCACAGAGACTACGTCCAGGTTTTAGACAGTCTGTAGGACGTCACAGAGACTACGTCCAGGTTTTAGACAGTCTCAAGTCGATCTCCAGCGCTGATAAAATGGTTTGAATGATTTAAACAGAAACTTTCCAGTTTGTTTACTCGGCTCAGACAAACAGAACCAACTGGGACGAAACCTTTCCAAGTTGGACCTGTTGACCCGCTGAGCCGAACATTCATCAGGATGTGATGTGTTCGCAGACTGCAGACGGGCCGGCGAGTCAGATCAGGAAGAGCGCCGTGGCCCCGGCGGTGCCGGTGCTGCAGTCGGTGGCGAGCGGCCCCGCCTACCAGCGCCGCATCAACACCTGCAAGGCGGAGCTTCAGCAGCTGGTGCAGCAGAAGAGAGAGCAGTGCAGCGCCGAGCGCATGGCCAAGCAGATGATGGAGAGCGCCGAGTGGGAGAGTCGACCTCCTCCACCTGGTAAGAAACACCTGCATGTTGACCTACAAACACACACACACACTCACGGGGCCGCCATGTCTGTTTCAGGGTGGCACCCTAAAGGGCTTCTGGTCGCACACCTCCACGAACACAAAGCCGCCGTGAACCGCATCCGAGTCTCCGACGAACACTCCATCTTTGCTACGGCGTCCAATGACGGCACAGTTAAAGTGTGGGACAGTCAGAAGATGGAGGGAAAGACCACGACCACCAGGTGAGTCTTTAGAACCACCTTCCATTTCCTAAGTACAGAAAACAGGAAGTGGAAGGTTGACCATGCTGCTGACTTGTGATTGGATCGCAGTCGAGCTTCGCGCCTCATAGACGCGGCAGCTGACCAGGATAATGAACCTCTCAGTGTCACGTCTCTGGCCGTCCTCTCTCTCACACGTTGCTGTCTGTGTTCCTGCAGGTCGGTGTTGACGTACTCTCGTATCGGCGGTCACGTGAAGACGTTGACCTTCTGTCAGGGCTCACATTACTTAGCGGTGGCCTCAGATAATGGATCCATCCAGCTGCTGGCAGTCGAAGCCAACAAACCGCCCAAATCGCCCAAAGTCCAGCCCTTCCAGACCAGGTGAGGACGACACAGGTAGGAAAGCTTTGACTCCTGACGGAGGACGCGTCTCATCCGTGTCCTTCCTGTCTCAGGTCTCTGGACCCGCAGGAGGATGGCTGTGCGGTCGACATCCACCATTTCAACTCTGGCGCCCAGTCGGTGTTGGCGTACGCCACCGTCAACGGCTCGCTGGTCGGCTGGGACCTTCGCTCCAACTCCAACGCCTGGATGCTCCGCCACGACCTCCGCCTGGGACTCATCACCTCCTTCACTGTCGATATGCACCAATGCTGGCTCTGCCTGGGTGTGTGTGTGTGTGTGTGTGTGTGTGTGTGTGTGTGTGTGTGTGTGTGAACTTGTTTTGAACAGATTAAGATTCATCTGGTCCTGGAATCCCTGGAAAGTCCAGTTCTGCTAGCTGCACTCCAGGGTGGAAGTCACTGACACCTCCTGTCTTTCCTCCACAGGTACGAGCAGTGGCACCATGGCCTGCTGGGATATGCGGTTCCAGCTCCCCATCTCAAACCACTCCCACCCTGCCCGAGCACGAATCAGACGGCTGCTGATGCATCCGCTCTACCAATCATCCGTCATCGCAGGTGAGAACGAGCTCCATCTGTCTGTAACCAAGTTTAACGTCTGTGAAGCAATGATCAACCTGTCTGTCTGTCTGTCTGCCTGTCTGTCTGTCTGTCTGCCTCCAGCTGTCCAGGGGAATAATGAGGTGTCGATGTGGGACATGGAGACTGGCGATCGTAAATTCACCCTGTGGGCGAGCTCTGCGCCACCGCTGTCTGAGATGCAGGTTAGTGTGTGTGTGTGTGTGTGCATGCTCACAGTCCAGGCAGCCTGGCTAACAAACTGAGCTAACATGAGCTAACAGACTGAGCTAACAGCAGCTAACAGACTGAGCTAACATGAGCTAACGGCAGCTAACGGCAGCTAACAGACTGAGCTAACATGAGCTAACAGCAGCTAACAGACTGAGCTAACATGAGCTAACGGCAGCTAACAGACTGAGCTAACAGGAGCTAACGGCAGCTAACAGACTGAGCTAACAGCAGCTAACAGACTGAGCTAACGGCAGCTAACAGACTGAGCTAACAGCAGCTAACAGACTGAGCTAACAGCAGCTAACAGACTGAGCTAATATGAGCTAACAGCAGCTAACAGACTGAGCTAACATGAGCTAACAGCAGCTAACAGACTGAGCTAACATGAGCTAACAGCAGCTAACAGACTGAGCTAACATGAGCTAACAGCAGCTCCAGCTGTCAGCAGTTTACTTCACTGTCCATCATAAACTCTGTAAATCACAGAGAGTTGAGGCGGAGCAGCCGGAGGACATCAGAGGGAAAACCAGGAAACATTTTCTCCATAAAATCTGATCCAGTTTCACCAGAATCAGTGAAATAGTTGGTGTGTGTGACTTAGTGCCGTAAAGCGTTACGTACTTCTCCCGACCCGGAGCCCAAAGTTATATAGTGTGAGAACAGACGTACGACTGACAGAGACACCGTTCACCTGATCACAGGTCACCTGATCACAAGTCACCTGATCACAGGTCACCTGATCACAGGTCACCTGATCACAAGTCACCTGATCACAGGTCACCTGATCACAGGTCACCTGATCACAGGTCAGTGCAGCTTCATTGATGTGTGTGTCTGTCTGCAGCCGTCTCCTCACAGCGTTCACGGGATCTACTGCAGTCCTGCTGACGGGAATCCTCTGCTGCTGACGGCCGGATCGGACATGAGGATCAGGTCTGAAACACACACACACACACACACACACACACACACACACACACACACACACACAAGCTGTGTACAACCTGTCGGTTCGGGTTCTGAATGTTCTGTCGGTTCAGGTTCTGGGACTTGGCGTATCCTGAGAGGTCGTACATCGTGGCGGGCGGAGCCAACGACTCGCTGCACTGTCCGTCTGTTCTTTACAGCCGCAAGATCATCGAAGGGACCGAGGTCGTACAGGTGAGTACACACACACACAGGTTGTCTGCATGTCCCATCATGCCTCTGAGGTTGAACCCGTGCCGTGTCTCTGCAGGAGATCCACAGTAAACAGAAGAGCGGCGTGGTCGAGGACTCGCCTCGCCGTGGCCCAGAATCCCTCCCTGTGGGACACCATGACATCATCACTGACATCGCCACCTTTCAGACCACGCAGGGCTTCATCGTCACGTCGTCCAGAGACGGCATCGTCAAGGTGTGGAAGTGAGGACGCCACGCCACGCCACGGGACACCATGACACGACACAGGACACCCCTCCTCCTCCTCCTCCCCCTCCTGCTCCTGCTCCTCCTCCCCCCTCCTCCTCCTCCCCCTCCTGCTCCTGCCCCCCCCCCCCCCCCCCCTCCTCCTCCTCCTCCTCCTTCCATGAGGAGGTTCACAGTGATGACAGCACTCTGTTCAAACGTCGTCTCGGCCTTCAGCGTTAGATTTTGTACATAACAGTTAAAATGTGATTTAATATAAAATTTAACTTGAAATATGAAATGTTACAAACTGCAGAACCATGTGACCTGCAAGTCGACCAATAAAGTCTGAGCAGAAAAACCTTTGTCATGTTGAGACTGTCTAAAACCTGGACGTAGTCTCTGTGACGTCCCCGCAGACTGTCTAAAACCTGGACGTAGTCTCTGTGACGTCCCCACAGACTGTCTAAAACCTGGACGTAGTCTCTGTGACGTCCCCACAGACTGTCTAAAACCTGGACGTAGTCTCTGTGACGTCCCTGCAGACTGTCTAAAACCTGGACGTAGTCTCTGTGACGTCCCCGCAGACTGTCTAAAACCTGGACGTAGTCTCTGTGACGTCCTACAGACTGTCTAAAACCTGGACGTAGTCTCTGTGACGTCCCTGCAGACTGTCTAAAACCTGGACGTAGTCTCTGTGACGTCCCCGCAGACTGTCTAAAACCTGGACGTAGTCTCTGTGACGTCCTACAGACTGTCTAAAACCTGGACGTAGTCTCTGAGACGTCCCCACCTCCTGACTAACCCTCTGCTGTCTAACATGGGGACTTATGGAGACTCCAGTCATATCTTAGCGAGGCTCAGCAGGTCGGTCCATCAGACCTCTGTTAGCGTTAGCCTCTGTTAGCATCATAGCCTCTGTAGCCGTCAGGTGTGTTTAACATTTGTGAAGTGCTTTAGCACCTTTAGCACCTTTAGCATGAAGACAAAGAGACATTTAATAAGCAAACAGTCAAACAGGAAGTTAAAGGTTTGATTCATTCTTTATTACTGTTGATTTTCACATGAAGCACCATTGATCAGCTTGATAAACCACAGACAGTCACATCTACAGACAGACGGAGTCGTCCACAGACACATTTTAAGGCCTCAAACTGGGACTCGAGCCGCCGTGCTTCCCCTTCGGCATGTTGTTTATATTCAGCTGCTGAACAGAGACTTCCACACGAACAAACCCCGGCCAGCAGCTCGAGCTCAAGTTTGATCCTTTTTACACGATTACTAAAAAAGAAAAATCTGGGTTTGATTTTCAGAGTTTTGGTCGCTCGCTTTGGACGTTTGATTCTCAGCTCGCGTCACATCTCAGATTCAAGTCGATGTCTTCAAAACCAAAAGACCAAAACTGTGAAGATCAGACGAGCGTATAATCTTTGTGTCTTTACATGAAACCTTCAGGTTCAGCCGCTGAATGTGAGTCTGACCTCTCCTTCAAACGTTGAGCGTCTGTCGTGTGATCTGCGTCCGGCAGTTTGAGGGTTGAAATCTATAAAAAAGTTGCTGAAGTTTTGAAACGAAGGAAAACCTAACGACGACTCAAAAGCTCTTTAATCAGCAGCTGCTGACGGCGTTCGGAGACGACGTCGACTCTCCCTGAAGGCGTTTTAGCAGAAACGAGTCTGCGACAGTCGTCGAGCTCTCAGCTGTGAGTAAAAGGTTTTTAAATCATCCTCGGCGTTTTGACATTGAAGATGCGTGGAGGGTTTTTTGGTGATGTCGTCCCGTCCGCTCCTCACCGGCTCTTCGTCAGGCAGAGGTTCTCGCACTCCTCTTGCGTCTGGAAGCGGTTCCCGTTGCCGCCGCAGCCGCCGTACCAGAAGCGCGAGCATTCGTTCTGCTCGGTGTCGAAGAACCACATCATGGTGTAGTTCTGGCAGCCGCCCTGGTCCTGGCTGAGGAAGCAGTTATCTGGATGGAGACGGCACAGAGAGAGAGAGAGTTTAAACACCTTCAGACCTTTGACGGGGCTTTCACTGACTCTGCTTCGTTATCCAGCCACAGGCTCGTTTTCCAGATTATCCACGCGATGAAAATAAATTCGTTCTCCGTTAACCTGCTGCTAAAGTGCCTACATGACCTTGAAGCTTGGATGGCTTTATATTTTCTGAATTTTAATAAAAAAGACAGAGGTCATGGTCTTTGGTGGCACTTCTGTGACCCCCTCAGTTGATCTCGGGGTAAAATGCAGATCTTACATTTGACAGCCAGATTTGAGGTGTGGTGAAGAAGAAGTTTGGCTTTTTCCAGTTAAACACTCTGAGTAATCCCCGTCTTTGTGACCACGCGGCTGGATTACTGTCATGCATTTGTTCGGGGGTTAGTGGGTCCATTGCTCGTCTGCAACTGGTTCAAAATGCTGCTGCACTTTGTGTATACATGTTTTATCTTGTTGGGCAGTGCTATTTATTTTATTACTTCATCTTTCTATTGTGTTTAAAATGGTGAGAATAAGTAAAGTGGACTGGATAGAAAGGAATCAGCTTCCAGACATTGAAGAACTCAGATTACAGTCGTCCAGCTGACTCGTGGTGTCAGCAGCCTGAGCGGGCTCTACCTTCACAGACCTCCTGCAGACCTCCAGCTCTGCAGACAGGACCTCCTCTACAACACTACCAACAGCTGGACACGACACATCTGTCCTCTGCAGCTGGACCTTGGTTCTGTGTCAGTAGAACTTATTGCTGCACTAACACGTCCTCCCGTCAGCTAAATGATGAAATGTAAATGCAGGAGAAGCCGATCGTGGTGACAGTAACTCCACCTCTGTGTTCACTTGGATGTTATGGTGGTTCTGGTTTTTACCTTTGGAGGCGAAGCTGGCGAGCTCCGGCTTGGGCAGGATGTTTGGATCTGTGACAGAAGAGGAGAAGTCAGACTCTGGTTCTCATTCATGAGCAGGTCGAGCTGCTCAGACAAGATTCATAAAAAACTGTTTACGACACCGCACGAGCAAAACAGGAAGTGAGAAAACACCAATTACCATAAAGATTAACAAGCTTTTAAATGTGGAACATGTCGGAGGCGTTACGCTCGTTATAAAGCTGCTACTGAGAGCCACTTCATACGTCTGCTGATGATTTTACTGGTTAATTGATCAGTTATTGGTGCTGAAAAAAGACTCCAAACAATTCATCCATGATCAAAATAACTGATGTTTAATTGACTAAGCGACCAGTTGTTGCAGCTCTGGCTGATATCATGTGACGAGGAAAGAGTTGGTAAGTTAAGTACGAGCAGTTAAAAGACGAGACATCGTGAACATGAAACATTCGTGTTAGTGGCTTGGCCGTGCATCAGGACTTACTGTGAGCGCCACATGTCCGGAAACATTCATTTTCCGTGTTAAAGCGGTTGGCGTTGCCGCCGCAACCGCCATACCAGAAGGGAGAGCATGCACCGACGTCTTTGTCAAAGAACCACACTTGGACATAGTCGCCACACTCGATGCCGGTATCAGCCTGCAGCCGACACCGGGCTGAAAGCAGAACACACACTGTTACTGCAAACACACGGAGAGGCGTCCTGCAGGACAGCAGCTCTGAGCCGAGCCCAGAAAGGATCCAAGAACTCATCTTTAATTCTTGTGCCTCACAAAAAACTGTTAGCCAGGCTCTGCAGCCGGACCAGACCAGGTTGGAGCCTCCGAGACCAACAGGGAGTAACGTTACAGTACCGAGGTGATTTACAGACTTCATGATGGAAACACTGATCAGTAGTGGAGTGCTAACTGTTTTGTCATCTTCAGCGTCAGCGGAGACTAGTGTTGTACCGATACCAATACTAGTATCAGTAGGGGCCCTGATACGGTACTAAAATGCTGGCATCGGTATCGGCGAGTACTAACAAATAACGCGGCAATACCATTTATCGATATTAGTGTGGAACTTTGAACGCAGCACCTTGTGTCTTCTCTCGCCCGACACTCACTGCTGTGTGTACACGTGTTCAATGCATGCCGTGCCAAGCATGCCGTACCGATGCTGTCTCTATTGGCCTACTCCGGGCCAATGGGAGCGGGCCAATAGCCGCTCCAAAGGCGGGCAGCTTTTTCATGTTTCATGGAAAAACAAACCAGCGTGCCACAGTAGAGAAAATGTCTGTGATTTGGGAGAGGTGGAGAGGTCAGTTTCAGTACCTCGAACCTGGTAAAACATTTGAGAACGAAACATGTGAACGAACACAAAGAGTTGGAGGCTGCAGCAACTGCACGCAAGAGAAATGGGGATGGAGTACAGCAACAAACCCCCAACAAAAAACTCTTTTCACATGTTTTTAAGCAGTGCCTGACCAAGCCATGATAGCAACGATTTTACATCCAAGTGAGTCTGCAGTTCTTTAGTGTTAGAAGAAAAAAAGCTCTATGTATTTTTTTCAAACGGCGTGGTATCGGTACGGTGTCGGTATCGGCCGATACTGCACAGCCGAGTATCAGGGGCCAAAAAATGGTATCTGAACAAGACTACCAGAGATGTTACGTCACACCTTTAGATTTCTGAGACACGAGAGTTCAAATGAGTGAGTTGTTCCTTTGAGAACGCTCAGAGCTGCTGCTGCAGGAGAACACATGCAGTCTGATGAGGAACAACATGTAGACGTGTGGATCGCTCCAAACAAGCAAGCTCGGGTTCATCTAACAGACAGACAATGTTAATAAAAGAGAAACTTGAAGCATGCGTTACCGTAGAGTGTAATTAACCCTCCAGCCTCCAGGGGCACTAACCAGTCACATGTACAGTATATTAACACAATATTTTATATTCCTTTACTTTAAAGAGTCCTCCACAGGAGAAGCATGTGTGGAAGTCCAACAATGTCACAGATGCCTGTGCCTACATTACCCACAATGCAACACCACCACTGCCACCACCTCTAAAGGTCTTTAAAGTCTTTTTACTCCCATCCCATAGCTTTAGCCTAACCGCTTGCTAAAGTAGCTAACAGCTAATTAGCTGCTGCTAACTGGATCTTCTGTTAGCATGCTAACAGAACCGGGCTGGGTTCAGAGGTTCTGTTCGCAGACAGGAATGCTAGCTTGTAGCATTAGCTGCAGCTTTTACAAGAAACATGTAAAAATGAGGAAGTAAACATTCTACTTCCTGTTTGGAGACATTCTTTTAGACAGAGCTCCCTATGGAGGTGATCAGTGGTGTGTGTGTGTGTGTGTTACCGTTTCCTCCGAACACAAATCTCTGGCCTTCTTCTCTGGTCAGAGTCTCGATGATGTTCAGCTGTCCGGTTTGAGTCCGTCCTCCTGTCTGCTCCTCGAACCTCTCCTCCTCTTCCTCGGCAACCTCCTCCAGGTCCAGCTCCGCCTGGCCCTGACTGGACACACAGCGAGCGAACACACCGTCATTTACCGTCTACGTTATCACGTGGTGAAGTTTAAGAAGCTCCGTTACTTCAGAAATGATTCAAATAAATGAGTTTTTCTTGATAGATTTCTTTAATGGAGGCAGCGTGTCGCTCTGCAGGCGGTGTGAGTTACCCGTCGATGAATACTTGTCCTCCACCGTTCAGCTGGTCACACGTCTGTTTTAAAGCAGGAGGAGGATACGAGTTCAATCCCTCTGAAATGAACACAGGACACACGCACTCATGTAACGTTCAAGTACCACAAAGTCGCGCGGAGACAACATGAGCGACCTTCATGCTCTTACTGTTGAGGGCGGAGAGGAAGACCCTGAAGAAGCGCTGGGCGTAGCCCTGCTCGTCAGTCTTCAGTTTGCTGACGTGGATCAAGTGCTGCTGCAGAGGCAGACTGGCCAGCTCCTCCGCCTGCGTCCGGTCGTAGCGGTCACCAACCGTCACCACAAACATCGCCACCCCCTCACACTTGGCCTTCTGGGAGATGTAGTGCAGCTTGGCTCTGTCCTCATAAGCCGTCTGGGTGCCCACCACCGTCAGCACCGCCCTTCTCCTCCGGGGCTGGGCGGCCTTCAGGAGCACCTCCCTCAGGGTGAACTCCAGCGTCTGTCCCAGCGCCGAGGAGCCGCCCTGCTGCTGCATCTTCATAAGATGGGTCTTCATCCGGTTGTGGTTCTGGTAGGCCTGCAGGCCAAACTCTGGCTTGGAAACCTGGGTGCCGCTCTGCTGGACTACAGCCACCCGGGCCTGGTTGCCCGCCCTTCTGGGTTGTGGGCTCACGGCCAGTTGCTCCACCACAGAGCCCAACAGCTGCTGGGCACCAGCGTACTCATCAGCCTGCACCTCCCTGGAGCTGTCCACCACCATGACCAGGTCCAAGTCGACCTCCTGAGGCTGCACTGGTTCCTGGATGAAGGCGCACTCCTGTGAAGGTCTGCAGGGGTCTGAAGAAACAAGAAAAAATGGTTCTGATCCAGAAACCTGTGAAACCTTTGACTTTTAGCTGCATCGTTTCTACAATCATAAATCCAAGCATGAGCCTCGCAGCTTACCGTAGCAGATTGCACAGTTCTTGACCTTCCTCAGGTCAGCAGCCATGTTCCTCCCCAGCACCGTGAAGATGGCGTGTCCGGAGTCGTCAGCCTGAGGAGAAACAGTGTGGTTATTAATCACTGACCTGTGAACTGTGATGGCACCACAAGCTTTAAGAAAGATACAAACACAACTTGTTAATCTCCATCTGCTGCTGAACTGCTGCTGACGTGAACGCCAGTGACACCTGTAATGTAATGTGAGTGAACAACGGGAGCTGGAGCGGAGTCCTGAGTCTCAGAGCCAAACTCATCCTCCGCTCTTCTTGGCAGAAAACGAATGAGATTGTTTGTAACGTTGACGCATTAACGATGATCCGTTCTTTCTCTGTTTGCCAGAGTCGGGATGAGGCTGAAGTGCCGTGTTTAGTTTTACTGTCATCACACCCGGTCCAGCTGTTCGCCTGATGAGGAGCGCAGAGCTGAGTTCGAGCAGCTGTTGAGTTTGTAACTTGAATTCATTGAATCAAAAGTTGGGCCGGGTCTCAGGCTCTAGACTTTGTTCCTCCTCTCTCTGTTCCTTTCGTTCCTGATGCTTCTTCAGGGCTTGGTCATGGCGCAGGTTGAAGGACTTCCCACTCCCTGACAGCGTTTTCCAGCTGCTGCAGGCAGAACCAGAGGCTTTCCCAAACCACAGCAGTTATGAGTGTACGCTGCGGACTCCTACCAGATGGACATGACTCATGACTCTGATACCGGTCCGAACATCCCAAAATAACTGTTACCTTGGTACACAACTGACTCACACCTCGTTAAGAAGTACAGGTCATTCAGTTTATGTGATCGATCGCTGACAAACCAAACCTACCTCCATGGCTCCAGCAATGGGTCTATCAGTTCCCTCGTTCTTCAGAGAGATGACTGCTGGGACGATGTTGAGGCCACGGTACTCCATCATGGCGGTGACGATGTCACCAGCGTCCTCCGTAGGCCCGTCGGAAAAGAAGACGGCCACCTTCCTCATCATCATTCCTGCTCGGACACGCTTGAAGATGTTCTGACTCACGAAGCGCATGGCCGCGCCCAGATGACGAAGGTTGGACGTCCTCTCCAGAGCAATGTTCTTCACAGATTCGATCAGCTGTTTCTTGAAGCGGTAGTCCTGGAAGCGGATCAGGTACTTGGTGTAGGCGCTGTATCCCACCACGGCGACCCGGGCGCCTGTCGGACAGTTGCTCTCGGAGATGGCGATGTCCTCCAGCAGGGAGAGGAGGGCGGAGCGCTGCCTCTCGAACTGCTCCTGGGTCACGCTCACGGACATGTCCAGGGCAAACACCAGCTCGGTCGGTAAGGCCGGGCACTCTGAGCGACCTGAAAACCAACAAAGAAGAGTTCATGTTGAGTAGAGTCAGCTACTAATGTCAGCTTTGTGGATGTTGGGATTCATCCTGAGGGGAACATGAACCACATTTCATCACTATCTGTCCAGCAGTTGCTGTGGAGGGCCAACACATTCATCAGTCCAGTCTGAGAGACTTCCATCCATAGGAGGTGATACGTACCGATGGAGCAAGCTGTGTGGAGGAGAAAGGAAACATTCAGAGCTGAGCTGCAGTTTGGAAACGTCAAACGAGTCGAGAACATTTGAACCGCTGAGACAGAAGACGCCTCTGCGACTTACCGCAGTTGTCTCGGATGTAGGTGATCAGCTCGCACTCCTGACGAAACACACACATCATGTATCAACACTGAGAACAGGATTTAATGTTGGCAGGTGACGTGGAGTTTAAGGTGGACTTACAGTCAGGCCTTTGCCTCCTGGAGGACCTCTGGAGCCCTGCAGACCAAGGAGGCATTGTTAACCCTTTGTCCTTATCAGCATTTCATTCATTCCACCATGGCAGATTCATTTTGACAGCTGCAGAACTTAAGGCGGTATGTAGAAGTGTCAGTGTCCTAATTAAGGTGGTATCAATGATCACCGTCATAGATAACAGCATTGATTGGCAGATATTAGCATCGTTAAGGTGGTATGATCATAGTACGATGTGTAATTACTTCGTGCTCTACATGTGTGGTTCCCACTCTGTCTGTTAAAAAACAAAACGTCAACAACTTTCCCCAGTTAAGGTGGTATGCAGAGTCCTGTTTAAGGACACTCACCGTGTGTCCTGGATATCCCGGATCTCCAGACACGCCCGACTCTCCCGGGTGGCCTGAGTTTCCCTGAATCAGTCAGAGCAGAAAGTAAAAGTCAGCGATGAACCTTCAAACACTGAAAAACTGAAACCACTCAAGTGAACACTCACGCCTCGTCCTCGGTTCCCTTTACGTCCTGGATATCCTTTGGGTCCCTGCAGGCCGTCCTCACCCTAAAAACGACAAACGCGACACATTTATCACGCGTGAACTCCCAGCGGCTTCTGGTTTCTCATCATTTGGCTTTTTTAATTTCATCGGACCGTCCAGACATTCTCATGTTAAGCTCTCTGGATAAATAAAGTCGTGTTGTTTCAGCGCGCTCTTATCTCGAGGGATCCAAAGCCTTTGGACTCCTGCCTGTATCCATAACATAAATACAGGATGTCATTAATAACTCCTCGCACTGTTGTACAAATGTCTAACGCGGCCCCATAAATCTTAAAGCTTTGACCACCATCATACAATAGTTTCTTTATAGTTACACATAAAATATAAAATATTACTCCAAACACACACACACACACAGTCAGAACATAAAATGACGTCCTGCAGCTCATCGGAGCTCTTCGTGATGTCGGACCGAGCCGCTCCTGATGAAGCCGTGCTCTGTAACCTGTAACTGATCTGAGGTCAGCGGAGATGAGCTGAACTCACCTGGAGACCGGGGTAACCGGGGAAACCGGGATCTCCCTGTAACGTGGAAGAAATGTAATTATTAAACTGGATTTTAAACGTGAACTTATTAAAGTGATTAAAAAAGGTCTCACCTTGGCACCTTTAGGTCCTGGATGTCCGTGACCGTCTCTGCCATCCTGACCCTGAACACAGCACAGACGGATTCAGACACTTTATAACGTTCATACGGACGCGGCAGATCTGTCAGCTCCTTACCGGCGTCCCTCTGGGTCCCTGCGTCCCTGGGACTCCTTTATCGCCCGGGTCTCCTGGTTGGCCCTTCAACAACGACATCATGTTCATTTTCCCACAAGACGCAGCTCATTATCATAAAACTCATAGAATATTAAAGGTCAGCATTTCCTCAGATGATGGAAAACATCATTTATAAAATCTGTTTGTGTGCAGCATTGAAATAACTTCCTGTTGTTGCTTTGACCTTTGACCTCACATTAACAGCACGCACCTTCTGTCCGTTCGGTCCGCGGCGTCCGACTAATCCCGGCTTTCCAGGTTGTCCCGGTCCACCCTGCAGGAAAACCCACAGAGTCAGAGCTGAGTTCTCTTCTCATCTGAGCGCCCTTGAATGCATCACGGTGCATTCAGTTCTGCCAGAGTTTCCGTTTACTTCACGTGAAAACAGCAGCCAGGGGCTGCAAACATGGATCACATGTAATAAACCTGCTGATGTGATCGTACACGAGGTGTTTGTGTCACTGCTTCCAGCTGAAGGACGCTTGAAGTCGCGGAGGTGATTTATGGGAAACACATTCAGCAGCAGAATCATGGGACAGATCAGCTGCTGGCGTCGAACTTTGCACCTGTGAGCTGCTGATAACTGACCGGTGAGGAGAAGTTTGGTTCTTTTTAGTGAGCCAGATCGTTCGACTCAGCTCACCAAGAAGAGTCGCTGACTGTACACACAGACCGCCATGGACACGGAGAGTGTTGGACCCTGAATATGTGAAATTACAAATGTTCTGGTACACATGACTTAATATTTGGTCGCACAGCCTTTGGAGAGAATAAGTGAAACCAGTCACTTCCTACACGTCTGTCTGGACCGCTCTCCTTTTGGTCCAGGTGTCTCAGATTTGAAGGATTTAGATCCGGACTCGTTGCTTTGTCTCCAACATTTCTTTGTGTGAGGAATGTTTCGGACCTCGCAGACACGTGATAACTCATATGTGATCCAGGAGAACATGGCAGTGCGGATTATGAGGGCTCCTCTGCTGTCAGTGTTTGAGAAATAAAATATAATAATAACATCATAAAGCCCGTTTGCTCTGCAGCCCGTTAATCTGCCCGGCGACACCACATAATTTGTTGTTTCTGGCGCTGGCTGATTAATTTAACGACCTGCACGCAGGCTCATAAATAAAGATAATTAGAGGCGGGTCGGGTCCATAAAACACTGAGCGTGTGCAGTTAATATTCTGACATGTGACAGCGCTCAGCTCCGCTCCACCTGAGCCAGCAAAATGAGCCAGCGCTCGCTAAGGAGACCAGCTAACGAGTTTCCCCTCCGCCATGACTGTGATGAACTCACCTGAGGTCCAGGTAGGCCGGGGAATCCTGACGGCCCCGGTTGACCTCTGACCCCTCTGGCTCCCTGCAGAGACAACATGGATTATTAAATCCGGCATGTGACCGGTCTCTTCTGGTCTCTGACCTCTGGATCACTCACCTGGGGACCTGAAGCACCTGGGGCGCCCGGCAGTCCTGCAGCTCCTGGCTGTCCAGGTGAACCCTGCAGGAACACACACACACACACACACACACACACACACACACACACACAGTTTAAATTAGAGTTTAAGGTGAGGTTTGTGAAGCAGCTGACTGTCGCTCTCTTACCTTCTCACCAGGTGAGCCTCTTCTTCCATCCGGGCCCTGAAGGACAAAACATGAACAATGTGTCAATAACAGAATATTCAGTTTATTATTAAGTGTTCGTATCCATGGAAACCGTGAGTTAACGTGGTCATGGTTCAGCTGTTCATGCTGTGACTTTCCATCTGTGACCACACTGACCTGTGATCAGCTGACCTGTCATCAGGTGACCTGTGATCAGCTGACCTGTCATCAGGTGACCTGTGATCAGCTGACCTGTCTCTGTCAGTCGTACGTCTGTTTCTTCTCTAGCTAACTAGCATGCTAGCTGAGGATTTGTGTGCAGTAAATTAGCGAGTTAGCTGCTATTTTGCTAACATTAGACGCAAGTGTGTAACAGCCGAGCTAACACGTAGCATACCTGTACATCTATCTGAGGCTCGCTGTGATTGGAGCACAGCACACAAAAAGAGGCGGGGCTTAGGAAGGACAAACTCTCACCTGGTTTCCAACGATTCCACTCTCACCTGGCCGCCCATCCTGTCCAGGTGTACCCTGTTGATTTGAACACATCACACCTCAGCATAAGAACCAATGAGGACTCAGACTCAGAGTAAACACGGTGAGCAGCAGGGTGACGTCCTCACCGGTGGACCTTGGTTCCCGGGCTCTCCTTTGGCTCCTGGGACGGTGTTGTCGGCGCCCGGCTCGCCCTGTCAGACAGACTCAAAGATAAACTCTGCACAGTGTTTGGTTTCTTTAAGTGGAGCGTCCAGCTGCGCTCCAGCTGTTTATCCAACGAGCGTTCACGAGCGCCCTTTAAACGTTGTTTTAACGTTCTCGTACAAACTGTTTTGGCTGACAGCTGCAGCCTGTTTATTGGTGGAGAGTTTGTGCCCACCTACATGGAGGAAATGTTGAGACTAAATATGAAATATAGAAATTTTAAACATCATGATCAGTTTCAGCCTGTCGCTTCTTTTCCTAAAGGGATTTTCAAACTTTCATATTTAGAGATTTATTTTGACGGGACAGCTCAGCGACTTCCTTCCTGTTCTCTACAGGCCATAATAAATCTGTCTCAGAGAAAACTACAAAACTACAAATCCCAAAATGATCCAGGAACCGCGCCGTGCCTGATGACTGGCTCTCCTAACCCTCACTGCGGGTTCTGGTACTGTCGGGTCTGCTTGTTGGACAATAGCTGCATACCACAGCTGTTATATAAGCATGAGGAGTGAAGGCGGCAGGGTCAGAGCGAGGCTGACATACTACAGAAGGAAGGAGGGAGGGAGGGAGGGAGGGAAGGAGGGAGGGAGGATGAAAGGCGTCGATCATTTGACAAAGAAAACAAAACTAATCTCTGTTTGTCTTCGAGATTTGACTTCTCATGAAACAGTGAGACCGGTCTGCAGCGGCACAAGAAGCTGCAGTTCCTCCTGTCGTCCACCTGAGGCTGTCTCCATAAGTCCCCATGTTCAAATGTCCAACTTCACAGCAGAAATAAACATGTTTACAGCCTGGTACAAAAAACAGTTTTGGTCACAGAGACTACTTCCAGGTTTTAGACAGTCTGCGGGTGTTAATAGCTGACTTAAAGATGGAGCTGATTAGCATAGCTTAGCACAAGGCCTTGTAACGGAGGGAAACACAGGTCATTATCATCATTAAACATATATGCAGAGAAAATGTCCAGACTCACCGGATCTCCTCTCAGGCCTCGCTGTCCTTTCAGCCCCTCCTCCCCTCTGATACCTGGGATACCCTGAGGACGACAACCTGTCAATCAACCACCTGGAGGTCAGAGGTCAACACCTCTGAGGCGTGACAGCTAAAGACGAATTACACAGAGACAGACTCCACAAACACTAACTATATATATGTCAAAGTTTTAGACATCTCAGAGACTACATCCAGGTTTTCAACAGCCTGTGACAGTCTCAGAGACTACATTCAGGTTTTTGACAGTCTGTGACAGTCTCAGAGACTACATCCAGGTTTTAAACAGTCTGTGACAGTCTCAGAGACTATGTCCAAGTTTTCGACAGTCTGTGACAGTCTCAGAGACTACGTTCAGGTTTTTGACAGTCTGTGACAGTCTCAGAGACTACGTCCAGGTCTTAAACAGTCTGTGACAGTCTCAGAGACTACGTCCAGGTCTTAAACAGTCTGTGACAGTCTCAGAGACTACGTTCAGGTTTTTGACAGTCTGTGACAGTCTCAGAGACTATGTACAGGTCTTAAACAGTCTGTGACAGTCTCAGAGACTACGTCCAGGTCTTAAACAGTCTGTGACAGTCTCAGAGACTATGTCCAGGTTTTAAACAGTCTGTGACAGTCTCAGAGACTCCTTCCAGTGTTTAGACAGTCTGTCAGATATTAAAGTTGTTTACTGGTTTTCCTGGGTGTCCTCTCTCTCCTCGTGCTCCGTCGCTGCCCGTCACTCCCTGCAGACACAGAAAACAGAAGAATCTTTGCACTTCCTGGACACGCCTGCTCATTTCCTCCATAATGAAACAAAAAAACAGATTGCGTATCTGAACATGTGATCTGCAGAAACACCTTCAGGACTCTGCACTCAAACCTAAAACACTGCCCTGATCTTAATTTGAGGACTCGTCTGGTCTGTTTGAGCTGGAATCAGCCTTCAGCTCCTGTTAGCTGCTCAGTTAGTCTGAGACTGAAGGAAAGTTCAAGTCATGAAGACTCAGGAGGGTTTTATCTCTGTTGTTGATTCTGGATGAACATCAGAGGTAATGACATCCTCAGGAAGAGGAAGACACACTGAACCATGTTGACATGTGTTGCGTGTGCGTGTCTTCACGTTTGACTCGAACGTGTCGCTGCAGATCGATCCTGGATCACTGCTGGAGTCTGTACCTGCTCTCCGTTGACTCCGTCCAGTCCGTCTTCTCCGTCCTCGCCCTGCAGAGAGAATCGAGCGTTGGGTCGGGTGATTTGACTCAATCTTTGTTTGCCCAAACATTCCTCTCTACATACAGCAGGTCACATGACCTCCCTTAATTGACTTTCTTACATTCCTGCCGGTCTGAGTCACTCACCCTGTTTCCGCGGAGGCCTCGGTAGCCCTGCAGACACAAACCGCAAAGAGTTAGAGCAGTTACAACATCTGGCCAAAAACAGCTGCTGCTGCTTTGATCGAACGTGTGTAATCACTAATGTGAGGCGAAGCGTTGGTACCTTTGGCCCTCTGATTCCAGAACAACCCTGCAGACCCTGAGGTCCACTCGGCCCGGGATATCCTCGGTCACCCTGCGACGTACAAACAAAGTGAGCCGTGATGCCGTACAGCAGAGTCCTAACAGGCTAAACTAACGCCGCCACTAGCATGGACAGTCAGCAGGACAACACGGAAATAAACATCAGATGTAATTTTCAGTGGAGACTAGCAATAGCAGCTAATATTAGCTAGCATTGGTATTGTATACCAACACCAATACTGGCTAGCTGGCTAATGTTAACGGAAAACCAAGTCTAAAAATGTCAAAGCTAGCATTACTCCAAAGCATTTACATTATTTTACTTCCATAACAAGTTTTCATATTAGTTACCTAGTTTTGGTTGCTAGCTTGCTTACAAACAAGGATGAATTGATAGCTAGCTAATGTTAGCTTAGCTAATGTTAATGTTAACTAACGTAAAGTCCAAATTCGACCGTCAAAGCTAACTGCAAAGCACATCAAATATATTGTGATACTGTTGTATATGTTTTCAGGACCTCTTGATGGAGACCTCCTTGTTCAATAAAGTTGTATTGATAGTAAATAAGTGATGTTTTGTTTTGCTTATTGGGAGCGTCCTCCGTGGAGGAGCTGAGGACGAATATTTGGAATTAAACGTTAAATTCATTGTCGTGTTTCTGTTTTGACGAATGATTTGAGCTACAGATGCTTTTGTTTTGAAGGAGTTGTCTGTTGACTCCATCACACTTCATGTTTCAGCTGCAGAGTGGACGTATGAAACGCAGCCAAGTGTACACAGCTTTATTATTTAGTTTATCGTGATAGCGCCTTTAAAGGACTCCTGAGATGCAGAGACCTGTTTTCTGGTCAAACGTATTCTGCGTCAGTTATCGCGGTCGATGTGTGTTGAGGTGTGAATGAAGACTCACAGCGAGGCCTTCGTCTCCGGGGTATCCGGGGAAACCTTTCTGCCCCTGCACACCCTGTTTAAGCAAAAAAACACAGAGCAGATTCAGTGACAGAAAAATGACATGAAAACCAAAGAAGACATTTTATACACAACATATTAGCTGCTTTTCACACAGCTTTAGCATAAAATAGCTAACTGCTAATTAGCTGCAGCTAACTGAATCTGCCATTAGCATGCTAACAGAACCAGGCTCAGCAGCTGCACCAGACCGGGTTGGAGCACAGCCTCTGAGACCAACAGCGAATAACATGACAGTACAGAGCTGATTTACAGACTTTATGATGGAAACATTGATCAGTAGCAGGAGAGCTAAAGCTAATATAACAACTCTAACACTGAGGATCCAGTTGGTTTGGAGCTGGTGCTAATGCAGCGAACTGCTAACATGAGTTAATGCTATGGAACTCGCTAGTTTTGGGAAAAGGCTAACATAGCTAACTGTTTATATAAGCTAATGTTGTAGATTTAACTAGTTTTGAGATGTAGCTAACTGCTAACTTTAGCTTAGTTAGCTTAGATGTAAAGCTAACATTAGCTAATGTTATGAACTTAATTATTTTTTTTCTCCATGTTAGCTCAGTGCTAACATTAGCTACCTTTACTTGATGTAAAGATTGGTGAACCAGCCGCGTAGCTAACTGAACTGGCTCAGCCCGAGATGCCAGGAGCCAAACCCGGCAAGAAAACCAGCTTGATAGGCTTCTGTGTTCACTGTTAGACTGGACACTGCCGGTTCAGAGGTTCTGTTGCTGTGTTCACTGTTAGACTGGACACTGCTGGTTCAGAGGTTGGGTTCGGTCCGGGGTAGGTTGGCGCTAATGCTGGGATGTAAAATAAGTTGAAGCAGGTCGTTTACAAGTGTCTGCTTGCTCTGAGCCTGGACCAGCCTTCTAGTTGCTTCTGACACATTCTTGACATCACGTTTAGTTTAAAGGCATGTGTATTGGAGTCACCTTTGACCCCAGGGGGCCCCGAGAGCCGCGAACGCCTTCATGTCCAGAACATTTGCACATGACGTTGCAGCACACTCTATCTGACACTGCGTCCTGCAGAGAGAGACAGAAAACAATATTACACATGCAGTCATGCTAACTCCGATTTCCTTTAATGGAGTTGATGGTCATTGTATTGATCATGTCCTTTTTTATCAAAACATTCTAAAGCCTCTGAAGCTTTTTGGATCCTCCTCAATGTGGTGAGTAATTTACATATTTTCTTCGTCCACCCCCGAACGGACGGGCCGGGACACGAAAGCCTTTTTCTGAACAGATGTTGTCACACTGAGAGAATAACTCTGCATCACTTCATCCTCAGCGCTCAGCTGTGACGTACTGTAGAGAAGGACGACAGACCAAGACGAGGTGCATGCAAAACAGAAAAATATGTGAAACTAGTTCTAGCAATTTTTAGTCACGTGTGACACAACTGCAAAAAAAAAAAGCAATGTTTCATCAACATTTCACGGAAAAAAGTTCAGAAACATTTAAATTACAAACAGACACATGATATTATTTGAATGATCACCTCTTCTAGAGTCCCCCCGTATAATATCCAGCTTCAAAGCATGAAATGAAATGCATAGTTTTACTGCTGTTACTAAATGTAATGACAGGAGACAGTTCTGCTGTTGTTGGAAGGAGTTTGATGAAGCTAAGGCAGCTGCTTCCCTTCGCCTTTTCTGGTCTTTCTGGAAGTAACCTAGCTGGTGTACTTGGTCCAAAAATATTTTTGAGATCTTGCTGTTGGCATTAACATGAATGACTTACAATCTGTTTGAGGATGGTGCTGCCAACACTCGGCATGCCGATGCTGAGAGGAAGTTTGTAGCCGAATCCTCGTCCGAACTCGACCATCTGCAGCTGGTTGGGATCACGTGCTCCCTCCAGGGCCACAACCAGCAGAGAGTTCACTCCTGCAAGGAACAGCATGCAGAAGTAAGATAGAAATGGTAAATATGTCCACAGATGGCGGTGTCAGCTGCCATGATTGATCTCCAATCTTAGTTTTTACCAGACTGTCGCAGCAGCTCCGATTCATGCTCCAGTTTCATCACATCTTCATCGAGTCCGTCTGAAAAGATCACCAGCACCTGATGGATGGAAGTCCTTCTTAAAAAAATGCCCTGATCACTCAGTTCAGGAGCAACTTGGAGCTCGAGGACAGACTTGCTGTATGAAACACGACCTGAACACGACCACATGCTCGTGTTTGTGTGTGTAAGACATCTTGGACTCACCTTCACGCCAGCGTTGGACTTCCTGAACTTCTCCCCAAAGGATTCCAGCAGGGCGGTGTTGAAGTAGGTTGGCTCTCTCATACGCTGGTTCATGAATTTCGTCACTGTCTCGTCATTGTAGTCCTCAAAGCTGATGTCATCCAGAGTACGTCCGTCACGAGTTACGAGTCGAAAGCCGATTTGTGATTTGACAGGACCGGGGGGTGTGATGCAACACAGGCCTTCTATTGTGGAAACATAATGGACAATCTCTGGCAGGAAGTTCTTGAGTTTTGTGTGGCCGCTGACCAGTATGTCACCAGAAACTCCGGTTCTTTCAGTAATATCAAATCCCATGGCGATATTAATGGTGCAGCCTGTGGAAAGGGAAACATTTCTTTAAATCTAGAAGTAAGAGACACAACGGACTACGAAGGAGGAAGATTCAACTCACCAGACTGTTGTTCTATGGGTTTGGACTTGCAGATTGTGTCAACCACCTTTTGCTTGATCTTTTCCAAGCTGCCAAAGTTCTGCACAGTAAAGAGCCTCTCCGGGGTACCAGTGATCTGCAGGAGCTCCAGATCGTGGACATCTCCAATGCCAATGGCAAACACCTCAATCCCCATTTTCCTGAGCTCATAAGCTGCATCTTCCACATCATCCTGAGATTCACCGTCTGTGATCAGCACCAGATTCTGGGAGATCCCTTCAGATCTACGAGAATCCCTTGATGCCTGAAAATAGTCCTTGATGTGCTTCAGGGCATCTCCGATGTTGGTGCCTCCACCTTTCTGGATCATATCCGAGATGTGCTTGGTGATGGTTTGCTCAGTGTAGAACTCATTGAGGTAAAACTCTTTCTGGAAAGTGCTGCTGAACTGGGCAACTCCTACACGCACCAAATCTTGGCTGACTTTGAAGCTTTTTATTAGATCTGTTGTGAACTTCTTCATGGTAATGTAGTCCTGCGAGCCGATGCTGCCAGATTGATCAAGTAGGAAGACCAAGTCAGCCTTCTGTTTTTCACAAACTGAAAAAGCAAACAGATGAATTGTATTATTATATAAGTAAGCGTGCTATATACCTGCCATGCTTCAAGTTGACATTAACAGCTGATACTTGTCAGAAGTATATCAGTACTCCTTAGTATGCTGGCACGTATACGAAACTGCAGTACAAGCTACTTCTAAACTAGCTGATGTTATGAGCTGTTACTGATTCTCTTGTTTGACTTGTTCGTACCTGGCTTGGTTGAATTGCACAGGACATGAGTAATGTTCTTGTACAGAGTTTCCAGGGTGTCAAAGTTGTCCACATAGAACACTTTGGAAGTGTCATGACCAGACATAATCTCTAGCTGTGTCCTGTTGGCTCCTTCAACTCCGATACTGAAGACGCTTATCCCGTGGTCCCGCAGCGCCACGGATGGTGCAACCAGATTGTTACGGTCAGTAGCATCACCGTCTGTGATCACCATGAGAATCTGTGGCACCTGGAGATCCGCCCGACCACCATGCGCTTGGTTAAAGTACTCTAAGGAGTACTTCAAAGCCTTCCCAGTGTAGGTGTCTCCATACGGAGACTTCAGTGCTTCTATTGCTTTAGTAACCTGTTGTCTGGAGGTATAATCTTTCAGTTGAAAAATAGAGGTGGCGTCTGTGGAGTAAAGAATGACCCCAAAGCGAGTCAGGTCCTTGCCAACTGTGGTTTGGTTCACCATTGATACCATAAACTTCTGCATGCTTCTAAACTTGCTCAGGGTTATGCTTGTGGAGCCGTCCACCAGGAAAATGATGTCAGCCTTTTCTGTCTTCTTACATTCTGGTTGGAAATAAAAAGGATAAAAAGAGCAAATAAGGTCAGAGGAAAAGGTTGCAGGAACCATTTAAATTATAAGTAACCAAAGAAAACACCTTCATATTTTCATGTTCATCCTTGTTAGTTTGCAAACTATGAACCAGTCCATCAGTGCAGACTGCTTATGCTATGTATGGGAACCAAAGTTTACCACATTAAAATGTTAAAATGAGTTCCAGTGAAAGAATGTTGTCTGGCAGTGCAGTGGGGAGCACAAATGAGAAGTTAATGCTAGTTATTTAGATTTCCCATTTGTTATACTGTAATTATTTGGCTGTCTTACAGTCTTACCTCCCTCTGAAACACAGAGCTCCATGGCCACCTGGCTTTCCAAGTCCTTCAGAGCGTCAAAGTCCCTCCCAGCATACATCTTGTCTGGTGAACCACTGATCTCCAGCAGCTGGGTGGTGTTGGCGTCCACCACTCCAATGGCATAGATGATCACTCCCTTGGCCCTAAGAGCCGCAGCGGGACCTTTGACCTGGTCTTGGGCCTCACCGTCTGTTATCACCACCAGCCTCTGCCTCAGGCCAGGACGGCCTCCTTCGCTTGCATCAAAGTACTGTGACACTTTTGTGATGGCTTCACCTGTGTGCGTGCCTCCACCAAGCTGCTGCATTTCATCAATGGATTGCAACATTTCATCTTTGCTGTAGTAGCGTTTGAGGGTGAACTGTAATTGTTGGATGGTGCTGAACTGCATGATGCCAACATGCACCTCATCCCGACTGATGACAGACTTGCTAATGACAGATTTCATGAAGTCTTTCATTTTCTCATAGTCTTGTGGATAGATGCTCCCTGAGCTGTCAATCAAGAAAATGAGGTCTCCAGGTATGTCTTTGCAAGCTGTAGACACAGAGTAGCACAAACATGTTAGTGGGGCTCTTGGCGCTATTGGTGTATGACACATAAAGAGGAAGTAGTCATGGTATGGTAGCCAGGATGTGCCAATCGTGTTGCTTTTCTGGAGTTTTGACGTTGAAAATTTGGACAGTGGTGTCTAAAGACCTGTGTCGAGATGCAGTCAGTGTGTAGGCAACAAAACAACAGGTTCAGGTGCTTATATGGGGGGTCTATAAGACATTGACCACAAATTTCTAATGAAACATGAACCATCCCCACTTCACATGCAGCCAAAGACCTTTGTTGTCATTCCCTTCATTTCTACTGTCAGCTGTCCGGTGATGGTGTGTGTTGCCTTTAACAGCCACATATAGATATGCATTTTAAGCTCAAGTTTTCCTTACCATCTTGAGAACAGATATCTGTGATGATGTCATCCTTGATGGGCTTCAGGGCATCAAAATTATAGACAAAGAAAGTCCTCTTAGGGTTGCCGGCAATCTCTTCCAGCTCTGGTTTATCTGCATTTTTCACGCCGATGGCATAGATGGTTACGCCCTGCGCCCTCAATTTTTCTGCAGGAATCTTAACCTCATCAGAGGATTTGCCATCAGTGATGACTACCAGGTACTCTGGAACTTTGTGACCACGAGTGGCCATTGCTTTGTCAAAGTATGGACCCATGAATGTCAGAGCTCTTCCAGTCTCTGTGCCGCCTCCTATTTGTTTAATACCCTCCACAGCTTTCTCCAATGACTTAGAGTCTGAATAGGTTGTCAGATCAAATTCTAAGTTTGGTGAATCTGCATATTTTGCAACCCCCACACGGACATGTTCTGGCCCAATACGGAAGGTATGTAGAAACTCAATGATGAACTTCTTCATGTCTTGGAAGTCATTGGGGTAAATGCTGCCAGAGTGATCAATCAGGAAGTAGATGTCTGCTTCATCAGTTTGCACACAGCCTGGAAAAAAAGCAAAAATATTAAAACTTGCATCAGTTACTCAATGTTCTATGAGATATCCCAATTCAGCCGGCAACACTGAGTATGAATCTAAAGCCAATCCTTTGTTTTTAGGTTGCCACCACAACACTAGTTTCACAGAACACAGGAGTTGCTGGTCTACTGTATTAGCAGATACTATTAAATGACTCGGATTGGGACCATGGCCAAAATAAAATGATCGGGACATCCATAATGTATATGGTTGATATTCAAGTAAACAAAACAGGTTCAAACCTTCTTTAATGCCAGTTCTTCTCGTGTTGACAGAGACTGCTTGCCGAAGGATGTTTTGGCACATGAATTTCTGCAGGCTCTGCTCCAATGGTTTCAACTCAGTAAAATTCTTCACAATAAACATGTGCATATTGGTGGGATAAGAGGCTATCTGATTCAGTTCTTCCTCGTTGGCGTCTTTGACTCCCACTGCGTAAACAGTGACGCCAGCACGACGGAGTTCAGCTGCTGCTGTGCTCACTTTGTCCTGGGATTCACCATCTGTGATCACCACTGCCACCTGTTGGACCCCCTTCTCTTTCCTGCTTCCACGCTGGGTGATAAAAACATTCTCTCGGGTGAAATTTAGGGCAGCTCCGGTGTTTGTACCACCACCACGATAAGGCAGAATTTTGATGAACTTGAGCAATTCACTCTTGACACTGAAGGTGTCGAGGTAGAACTGCGCTGCAGGCCTGTCACTATACAACACAATGCCCACTCGGACTCTATTTGGACTGACATCCAGGCCGCTCACAATCGAGTGCAGGAAGTTGCGCATCAGTTTGAAGTTGGGGGTTCCAATGCTGCCGGACTCGTCAACAATGAACACAATGTCTGCCAATTTGGCAGCTTTGCAATCTGTGAAGAGAATATTATTAAAATCATAATTACCAGTTACTCAAACATTAAGGTATATTTCAAGAGGAAGGACAGACTCTACTAGGAATATTCACTCCTTCATAATATCAGTAAAATTCTGTTTTCAGATGAGCCAGGGTCAGATGTACTGAGTGATACTGGATGGAGGGGACTACTACATCTTCTACAGCTGAGATGCAATCCGTAAAAGGTGCCAGGCACGTCCAGGAAGACCCTACATGGCCTTAGGTCTCTCACTTGTGAGAGCCAAAGCTAACTTTGGTTAAGTTTGGAAAGGGGAATAAACATTTTAAAAAACACAAAAGGTACACTAAAGTGATACATCTCCATTCACTCACCTCCAGTAAGAGTGATCTCCACTTCTTCTTTTTCGAAAATACTCTTCAGTACCTGTACAGCATTGACTTGCGTGAACTGGTATATGTACGGAGCAGTGCCTACGACACGCATTTCATTCATCGAAGCACCAAGGCTCATGCCCACCACAATTACTCCTGATGATTTGATCCGACGTGATGTCTTATACAGGACATTGGTATCATCGGAATCTTTTCCACTCAGAACAACCAGGTACTGCCGGTAGCCTAGGTCCGCCCGGCTTCCTGCCTCACTAGTGAAAAAGTGAGTGTTGGCATACTGCAATGCGCTGCCCAGGTTACGAGGCTCGTTGGGTTGCAGTCTGCGATGGCGAAAACGCTTAAGGCCATTTTGGGTTTCCTCTTTGGTTTGGAAATCCTTAAGAAGAAATTCCACCTTAACATCTTGACCATACTGAGCCAGACCCAGGCGGTAGGCAGACGCTCCAATGTTAAGCTGATTGACCACTCGGTTGAGAAGGCTCCTGATCTGCTGGAACTCTTGAGTAGACAGGCCACTGTCCACCAGGAAGAAGATGTCTGCAAACTTTTCTGCCAAGGCTGAAAGAAAAGAATGAAAAGAGAAGAGTGATGTGCTGTCATGGCAGACCACCAGGAGGACTACATTTTCTGGATAGCGAAGAACACCACAATGAGGTTTGGTTACATTTGGAATAGCATTATTACAAAAATAAAAAGTAAACCATATCTGGATGCCTTCAGCTGAACAAGGTTTTACATGAGCCTGGTCAATGAACCATTTCTATCCATGTTTTGCTTTTTTGGTTCTCAGCCTCTTTTGAAATGGGTCTCTTCTCTTCTGTCTCTTTTCAGCTGATCTTAAGTTGCTCTTAAAATGAGCTTTTAGTTGCTTCTGTGCAGTGCAACAAATTTGGGAAGTTGTTATATAACTCTACAAGAATGTTTCTGATAAGATTTTGTCTTACCGTCCCTCTGATCGTCCACGGAGATGCAAACCGTTTTTAGCAGACCGTCCGTCAGCCTCTGCAGAGCCTGGAAGCTATCGATGGAGAACAGGAAGCGGTCTGATGGCTGATTGGCGATGGACTCGAGCTCCTTCAGGTTGACTTGTCCTACACCGATGCCAAACACTATGACTCCGCGCTCCCTCAGAAGCTGAGCAGGCACTTTCACATCATCTGTGGAGTCACCATCTGTGATGACTACGGCGATCTGAGGCACTCGTTGGTCAATTCGGCTCCCTGCCTCTTTGGTGAAGTACTCCTCTCTGGTGAAGTTGATGGCCTTGCCTGTTTCGGTGCCTCCTGTTCGGTAGGGAAATGAGTCCAACTGAGCTAGTAGGGAACTCTTGTCCATGTGATCCTTCAGCAGGAACTCCTTGTAAGGGTCATTACTGTACTGAGCCAAGCCGACCCGGACTTTGTCAGGGCCAATGTCAAGGCCTGTGACGACACTTCGGAGGAACTGCCGAACCTCTTGAAAGTTATCAGGACCGATGCTGGAAGAGCCATCGACCAGGAAGACGATGTCGGCCACCGTCGCTTTGGCACATTCTGGAAAGAGAAAGACAAAAGTCAGTCTGTGTGTGTGATTGTGTTAAACATGTTTAAGCCCAACATGTTTTTGAATTCACTGAGACTTACATTGTCCAAGAATATCATGATCTGATGTCTATATGGGTACAGTGCAAACAGGATCTGCTAATAACATACCTTTAACGCCAAAATAACAAAATACAGCTCAGTTAATTAACTAATTAAACATCATCCTCCCTGTTTACATCTCTCAAATGATTATGGGGAACGTAGTTCTAAAACTTGTGTGTTGGGGGAGGTGGTCTTAATTTGTTTTAATTTAGCCTGGAATCAGACTGAATTGAATGTTAAGGCGAATGTTCCCTTTAAACAAGGCATGAAATCCCATGTTTGGACCAGTCGTATGTGGACAAACCGAGTGGTATGACACATATTACCTTGAGACAATTGCAGGAGTTGTCGTTTGACTTCCTCTACAGTCGTGCAAAGTGTCTGGATGATGCTCTGAGAAATTCCCTGCAGAGCTGCAAAATCGGACACACTGTAGACATGCTGACTGTGCGGCTCGTTCGCGATCTCTTTGAGCTGGTCTTCGTCTGCGTCTTTGATACCAATAGCATACAAAACAATTCCCTTTCTCTTCAGATCCTGGGCGTGGGACTCCACGTTGTCTTGGGATTTGCCGTCGGTGATCACCACAGCGATCTGCGGCACATTCTGGCTAGCTCGGCTCCCAGCTTTCTGCACAAAGTGCTCTTTCAGCATGAAGTCCAAGCCTTGACCTGTCTCGGTACCACCGCCCATGTAAGGCAACTTGCTGATGTACTGGAGGATGTCCTTCTTGCTCTGATGGGTGTTGAGCAGGAACTCAGTACGAGGAGTGTTGCTGTATTGGACTAGCCCAATGCGGACATGGTCAGGCGAGACGTCAAAGCTGTTGACCAGTGTATACAGAAACTGACGGATCTGCTCGAAGTTGTCAGTGCCGATGCTCCACGACCCGTCGACCAAGAAGACGATGTCAGCTACAGCCTCTTGAGTGCAGACTGAGGGGGAAGGTTGTCAAGTCATGGGGAGGGCTTAAGAATCACAGGCTGCTCCAAGGAAAGCTCTTACTACCCAAACAGTTCCTGGTTCTTAGAGAGCGAGGCAGCAAGAGCGTGATTTGCAAAAAGAAATGGCGGGTTGCTTGTGCTGTGTGCAAGCCAGAGGAGCAGAGACTTACTCTGAAAGCACTTACCTTCAGATGGACATACGTGTGAGGAAAAATGAAACAAGCTTGTGTGCGTCTTACAGCTCCTTCAGAAAAGTGTTGATGTCGCAAACAGAAGGTTGACAAACCTTTTTGTTCTCGTTACAAAGTGTTCAACATCAGCACAAACTCCAAAAATGTACATTCAAGTACCTGGCTGCATAAAAAATATCTGAACCCTCGATGTATTCATCATTAGTTAGGGTTATTCCAAAAACACCTCAAAGAGATTCAAGTTTATTGTATTCTTACTGGAACGGGGCATATCGTCAGTGGAGACCCTGGATCTGATTTCTTATGCCAGGTTGATGTCCAAGTTTTTTAACTGTAACCATAATTTAGTGTGAAAGTGTCTGACACGTCTAACGACACACTGAATGATAGTGTGTTGCATTAATACTGTGGTCTGCTAACCTCAGTATTAACCTCAGAGCAGCAGGCATCGCTCAGAGTTTCTCAAGAAATGCTCTCGCTCGTCTCCACCCGTTACTTTTTTCTTTTTTGCAGTTGTGTGCGTTTTTTTTTAAATCTTCAAAAAAAGAAAAAGTTTTATGCAACCAGACAAAAGTGATCGAAGCTTTTTGTGAACAAATTAATGCATCACATCCAAGTGCTCAGCAGCAAACTCATTCATGTGCAAGGTTAGTAAAGGTGCTCTGTATGTGTTTATAATGAACATGAAGTGCAGAACTTACCACACACATCAGCTCTGTGCAGTGTGTGTGTGTGTGTGAGTGTGGATTATATAAATTGGATGTACAGATGTCATGGCTGATGTAATGTTGAGAAAAGGGCACGTTTGCCATGATCCTGTATGTGCTGGTATGCAGGAAGTTAAGTCATAGCAGGATAATTATATCCACCTGTCTTCTGAGCGATCTGCGCAGTGTTGCCGTAGAAACACGCCGCCATGATGAGGCTGAGGAGAAGACCCCGCCTCCCCTCCATGCTGTAATGGCTCTCGGGTTTCTCTCTTCCTACAGCACAAAGACAAAGACGACCATAAATACAGAGGGTCTGTTTCCCATCATGAAGGCAGTGTGGGGGACGGGGAGCATGTTTGTTCCAGCAAATCATGCTACAATTGAGTGCACACATTTAAAAACAGGACACGCCCACCATGAAGTTCAAAACGTTTGGTTTTTCTCAAGAATAAAACACCTCCAAGCTGCGGCGCAGCAAACACGCCTGGCATTTAAAGACCAGTTTACTAAAACTTTAATGTGTGTGCCAAAGTATTAACCAAACAGCAACCTCAGTGAAGTGAAGCCAAAAAACTGAAGGTCCTCTTCTCCAGTCAGTCTCCATAAGTCCCCATGTTCAAATGTCCACAGCAGAAATAAACATGTTTACAGCCTGGTACAAAAAACTGTTTTGGTCTCTATAGCTAATTTCATCACATGAGAGAGACTACGTCCAGGTTTTAGACAGTCTGCAGGGACGTCACAGAGACTACGTCCAGGTTTTAGACAGTCTGCAGGGACGTCACAGAGACTACGTCCAGGTTTTAGACAGTCTGCGGGGACGTCACAGAGACTACGTCTAGGTTTTAGACAGTCTGCGGGGACGTCTCAGAGACTACGTCCAGGTATTAGACAGTCTGCGGGGACGTCTCAGAGACTACGTCCAGGTTTTAGACAGTCTGCGGGGACGTCTCAGAGACTACGTCCAGGTATTAGACAGTCTCCAAACTGACTTGAATCAGCTGTTTGATTAACCTTCATTAGTGACGATCGGAGCTCAGCTGTGGGAGACGTGAACAAAGAGCAGAGGAAGCCGGTCTGTCTGCAGACACTGAGCAGTGAATTCACCGTATTTCAAATAGTTTCCTGTTCATCTGACCTGTGATGTGGCCAGACAGAGTCTGTGGCCCACAGATGACAGGAAATGGCACTATTAGGCCGTAAGCAGAGCCAGATGGAGCAGAGAGGATCGCTTTGAGGTCTCCCGGCTGTTGTGTGGCACTTTGGTTTGAATTCATTTGGCTGCCGGAGCGCTCCGATTCTCTGGAAATCCAAATGAAGCCACAAGGAAACAGAGGGGAGAACATGAGCATGCTGAGCTAGTTAGGGAGTTTGGCACGGTGACTGTGTGAGTTGCAAAAACAAGTTGTTACTCATCAATCATCTCGCTCTGAACACAGCAGTCAGCGATGTGTGAGTCACAGGAGGATTCTCTGCGCTTTATTTGTAAATCTCAATTTCTTCATTTACTGTGTGCCAAAGAAATGAAGTGTTCTTCTGGTGACCACTAGATGTTGGCTCCAAGAATACATTCAGGCTTCAAGATGCATGTTTGGGGCCTGCTGATCTAACATGACCTGTTAAACTGTCTGCTGCTACCAAACCGAGCTAACATGAGCTAACAAACTGAGCTAACATGAGCTAACAAACTGAGCTAACATGAGCTAACAACAGCTAACAAACTGAGCTAACAGCAGCTAACAGACTGAGCTAACATCAGCTAACAGCAGCTAACAGACCGAGCTAACATGAGCTAACAAACTGAGCTAACATGAGCTAACAAACTGAGCTAACATGAGCTAACAAACTGAGATAACATGAGCTAACAACAGCTAACAAACTGAGCTAACAGCAGCTAACAAACTGAGCTAACAGCAGCTAACAGACTGAGCTAACATGAGCTAACAGCAGCTCCAGCTGTCAGCAGTTTACTTCACTGTCAATCATAAACTCTGTAAATCACAGAGAGTTGAGGCGGAGCAGCCGGAGGACATCAGAGGGAAAACCAGGAAACATTTTCTCCATCAAATCTGATCCAGTTTCACCAGAATCAGTGAAATAGTTGGTGTGTGTGACTTAGTGCCGTAAAGGAGCCCAAAGTTACATAGTGTGAGAACAGACGTTGACTGGGGTCAAATCAGTCAGCAGACAGTCTCAATGCACAAGCAGACAGCAAAGGAAACACGGCTCAGGATCAGGTCACTTTCATACGGGTCAGTTGCAGACAGAATATTATTTAAGCTCCTTTTAGGAGGCAGAACCTGGATCATGGTGCATGGACGTCTGCAGAGACCGGCTCAGTTTCTTGACACAAAGATGAACAGCAGTCATAAAAATAATGATTTCAGCCAAGGACTTTCAGGATTGGGTCCAGACAGACAGGACTTAGTCTCAGTATCGGGGAACCTGAATGCTAATTTTTGTCTTGATTCCATAACTGAGTGAAGGGAAACAGAAAAGCTGAAAGGATAAACCTCAGCCAAATACACGAGAGCCCAATCTGGACCAGCTGGACCAGCTGGACCAGAGTTCAACTGGATTTTAGGACCCTTTTCTCAGCAAGCCGACAAACTCTCGTGTCTGCATCACCCACGAACACTTCAGGGTCAAAGTGTTTCCCACCAATTCCCAGCCTGCTTTCACAAGCTGCTTCTTGTCCTGAGTTGATCACTGAGTCTGTTCTGTGATTCCCTCCTCACCGTTAGCTTCATCTGGACACTCGTGACCACACATGGTCCAGTCCTGAGGTTTGTTGTTCGACTGTCTCCTGTTCTGATTTATATTGTTGTGCTGTAACAGACTGGCAGCCTTTCACTGATGATTTATTCACTATACTCCCAGAGCTGCAGTTGTGGTTTCACGTCATTCAGGGGAGATGAGTTTGTGGCAGGGAGACGTAATTTTAATAATTATACTGAAGACGCTGCAGAAGGCGCACATTTCACACACGTTTCACAGAGCCAGAAATCACTGAGGCGGGTCTGATTACAGCTCGAGTCTGCGTTTATTTATGAGAGACGTAGTCTCTGTGACGTCCCCGCAGACTGTCTAAAACCTGGACGTAGTCTCTGTGACGTCCCCGCAGACTGTCTAAAACCTGGACGTAGTCTCTGTGATGTGATGAAATTAGCTACAGAGACCAAAACAGTTTTTTGTACCAGGCTGTAAACATGTTTATTTCTGCTGTGGACATTTGAACGTGGGGACTTATGGAGACTGACATAGTCTCTAAGATTTTCTAAAGTTACAAAATAGTTGTTGTTAACTGTGGTTAGCTTGGTAAGCTGTGTAGCTAAATGAACTGACTCAGCCCGGGATGCCAGGAGCCAAACCCGACAAGAAAACCAGCTCAACAGGTTGCTGTGTTCACTGTTAGACTGGACACTGCTGGTTCAGAGGTTCTGTTGCTGTGTTCACTGTTAGACTGGACACTGCTGGTTCAGAGGTTCTGTTGCTGTGTTCACTGTTAGACTGGACACTGCTGGTTCAGAGGTTCTGTTGCTGTGTTCACTGTTAGACTGGACACTGCCGGTTCAGAGGTTCTGTTGCTGTGTTCACTGTTAGACTGGACACTGCTGGTTCAGAGGTTCTGTTTGATCCGGTTATGTTCACTGGAAGGTAGACGCTAATGCTAGCTCATAGTGCTAGCTACTTTGGCTAATGTAATGTCCATATTGAGGCAGGGACACAGATGTTGAAAAATGGAAATGTGGCACAGTATAAGTTCTTCAATATTTAATCTTGAGCTGCCAAACCAACTCTTTAAAGATTTCCACTGAATTTCTGCTGAACAAAGAGTTCTGGAAACACACCAGCATCTCCCCTCCACACATGTTGAACCATCCCTCTGTTGTAATGTCATCAGTAAAGGGAGTTGGAGTCGAATGTGTCCAATTTCAGTTTCAGGATGTGCCTGCTGGTTTTGTGCCAACGAGCAGAGTTCAGCCTCTCTCCACAGTGAAAGTGACGATGCCGAGCGTGTGTGTTCTTTTATGCGAGGCCGTAAAGCCGGAGCGTGTCTCCATCGGTGCACGGACGTATGTGCATGTGCCAGCATGTGTGCTCGGCCACCCCGCCCCCACAAACATGTTTCATGCCTGTGTTTAATCACAGGCCAAATGTTTGAGGCCCCTCGAGCTGAGGAAATGGGGCTCATTGTAATGTGAAGCATGTGAAGGTAATCACAGCAGAGCGCTCCAGTGACAGGCTGATTGAAACGAGGTCTCTGCGTCGTTTACCCGTCCAAGTCTGTTTACATGGACCTCCACGTTTCACGAAAAATGTATTTATTTAGTCAGCATTCAAGGCTCTTTCCGGTTCAGCTGTATAGACGGAGAGTTTGACGTTAAATACCGAGGGGCCCCATTGTTTAGAGCGTCGATCCAAACTGAGATCCAGCTCACAGAACTGAAGCTTTGGCTGTACGGGACATCACGGAGACTACGTCCAGGTTTTAGACAGTCTGCGGGGACGTCACAGAGACTACGTCCAGGTTTTAGACAGTCTGCGGGGACGTCACAGAGACTACGTCCAGGTTTTAGACAGTCTGCGGGGACGTCACAGAGACTACGTCCAGGTTTTAGACAGCCTGCGGGGACGTCACAGAGACTACGTCCAGGTTTTAGACAGTCTGCAGGGACGTCTCAGAGACTACGTCCAGGTTTGTGACAGTGACAACGATCAACTGCTGTAGCCGGCGTGCTAACTGTTAGCTTGGTCTCTCTATTGTTGCGTTCAGTTGTCGCAGCACTTCAATAAATCTGACACATGACTTCACCTCAACAGTCCACTTCCTGTCTGCGGCAGGTGTGCGCTCATATCTTCTTCTTCTGTTGTTTCTTTTGTGGTCACACTTCCTTCAGTTTGAACACTGCCTTCACTTGACAGAGCGTGATCAAATACAGAAAACTACAAGCGTGAACGTTTTTATGGCGGTGTGTGGGGGGTTCATATTTCTCTCCTTTGAACACTGGGAGGGACGTGACCCCCCGCCGTGCATGGAGATTACACGGATCAAAACTCTGGACGGCTGCTTCACTGTTTTTTTCTGAGCATGTAACTTTGAGCTCTGGGAAATTCCACTATTTTCTGTTTGTGGCTAACAGAGCTAACCAAACTCACAGAGCTAACGAACTCACAGAGCTAACAGAGCTAACAAACTCACAGAGCTAACAGAGCTAACAAACTCGCAGAGCTAACAGAGCTAACAAACTCACAGAGCTAACAGAGCTAACCAAACTCACAGAGCTAACAAACTCACAGAGCTAACAGAGCTAACAAACTCGCAGAGCTAACAGAGCTAACAAACTCGCAGAGCTAACAGAGCTAACAAACTCACAGAGCTAACAGAGCTAACCAAACTCACAGAGCTAACAAACTCACAGAGCTAACAGAGCTAACAAACTCGCAGAGCTAACAGAGCTAACAAACTCGCAGAGCTAACAAACTCGCAGAGCTAACAGAGCTAAACAAACTCACAGAGCTAACAAACTCGCAGAGCTAACAGAGCTAACAAACTCGCAGAGCTAACAGAGCTAACAAACTCACAGAGCTAACGAACTCGCAGAGCTAACAGAGCTAACAAACTCACAGAGCTAACAGAGCTAACAAACTCACAGAGCTAACAGAGCTAACAAACTCGCAGAGCTAACAGAGCTAACAAACTCGCAGAGCTAACAGAGCTAACAAACTCGCAGAGCTAACAGAGCTAAACAAACTCACAGAGCTAACAGAGCTAACAAACTCACAGAGCTAACGAACTCGCAGAGCTAACAGAGCTAACAAACTCGCAGAGCTAACAGAGCTAACAAACTCGCAGAGCTAACAGAGCTAACAAACTCGCAGAGCTAACAGAGCTAACAAACTCGCAGAGCTAACAGAGCTAACAAACTCGCAGAGCTAACAGAGCTAAACAAACTCACAGAGCTAACAGAGCTAACAAACTCGCAGAGCTAACAGAGCTAACAAACTCGCAGAGCTAACAGAGCTAACAAACTCACAGAGCTAACGAACTCGCAGAGCTAACAGAGCTAACAAACTCACAGAGCTAACAGAGCTAACAAACTCGCAGAGCTAACAGAGCTAACAAACTCACAGAGCTAACAGAGCTAACAAACTCGCAGAGCTAACAGAGCTAACAAACTCGCAGAGCTAACAGAGCTAACAAACTCACAGAGCTAACGAACTCGCAGAGCTAACAGAGCTAACAAACTCACAGAGCTAACAGAGCTAACAAACTCGCAGAGCTAACAGAGCTAACAAACTCACAGAGCTAACAGAGCTAACCGAACTCGCAGAGCTAAATGAACTAACAAAACTAGTAGCTAACTATTACAGCTAAACTAAAGCTAAGCAAACTAAACTATTAGAGGTAGCAAGCTTTGAGCAGCTGCTGTCAGATGCTACGCCTGGTTTAGTTTATGTGTTGTAGCGTTTGTAACGTTAGCTCCGAGCTAATGCACCAAGTATGGCTATGTAGCATGCCGCTGTCTGCAGCCAGGAAATGTTTGTTTCATCTGAGAGGACAGAGACTCGGGGACGGGGACTCGGGGACGGGGACTCAGGGACGGGTGGTGACATAGGCTGCCACCAGAAACACCACCTGCCTCCAAAATTAGCCAAGAGTTTTGAGCCAGTAGAGAGCTGCATGTCTATAGTTATGTTACAGATACGTTACAGTTACGTTACAGATACGTTCGTTACAGATATGGCACTGTGCTGCTTTGAGGAGTTCATAATGCCTTGTTTGACCTGTAATGCTGCTTTAACCACACCGTGTGTTTGGCTGCTCATGTCATCACTGTTTTATTCTATTAAGATTCAGATATTTTCATGAATGTTGATAATCACTGCCTCTCATGCCAAGTCTGCACAACAGGCCTCGACTCTGCATGACGGGAAATGATGTGAAGTGCTCAGTCAGGTCCAGAAGTTGATTTTGGAGTGAAAGCTGAACTTTGCTTCTCGTCTGTAGTCCATCCAGATTTTTTTTTTTTTTTTAAATAATTTCTTGGCTTTTTTGCTTTATTGGATAGAGACAGCTGAGGAGTGACAGGAAATGTGCAGAGAGAGACAGAATGACACGCGGAGAGCCGCACAGGTCGGGACTCGAACCTGATCAGCCGCTCTATCAACTGAGCTAAACGCTGCCCCGTCCGTCCAGCATTGATGGTCTGACGTCTGCTCTGCGGAGACGAGGACGGAGACGTCATGATAACATGTCTTTGTGTGGAATGTCTGTGCTGCATGAAACCAGGACAGACGGACTCTGAGCTTCTGTGGGACTGAACCACGCTGTGATCTTTTAGAAGGGGCATGAGGTCAACGTTTTACTACATGTCCTCACTGATGGATGAGACTTGGATCATGGTACCAGAACCTGCAAGCAGTCGGCGCTCTGCAGGGTCTCAGCTCTGCATAAACTGATCGTGACGGGGGAAAGACCAGGACAGCTGGAACCAGTCTGACTCATCTGAGCTCGGCTGGATCCACCAGCTTTACGATAGACTTCAAGTGCGTTCCTGTAAAGATCCCAACAATCGAGTGGCTGTTAAAAATTCACCAGAAAAACTTTTAAAAGAGGCCAATAACAATCGGAGCTGCTTTGTCATCAGCTGCCGGCGCTCTAATTCCTTCAGAGACCTCCCCCACCCCACACACACACACACACACAATTAGGACCGACCCTGGACGAGGCACAAATGAGTCCAACCTTGAGATTCACATCTTGTGAACACGTGTTCTGTGTGAGCGCTGCAGGCTGCGTTCGTGTGTGTGGGAACGCGCTAACGCCGAATCAGACGGTCGAAATCGAGGATCACGGGGAGCTCTGCTCTTCAGCCGCTCCTTCCTGAGCTTCAGTCACTGATATGAAGCTCACAAAGGCTGACTGAAGAGCTCGGAGTGTCTATTCCACCAGAACTCCCCGACACCGGACGGCATGAAGCAAATAACAAAGTGCCACAAACTGCAGTTCCTCAGACGTCCACTTTGGTCGGTCTCCATAAGCCCCCACGAGACTACTTCATTCATGAGGTTCTGGTTCTGATGGACCGCAGGAGTTTGTGTCCTCGGATGGAATCTTTCCTCCTGGAGACTGCCGATCACCTTCTCTGCAGACAGTGACACTCAGATGGTGATGGAGGAGGTGAGGATGGAGGGCAGGTTGGATTTGTTCAGCCGCCGCAGCAAGTTCATCCTCTGCTCTGCTTTCTTAATGAGAGTGCTGATGTTCAGGTCGGGTGATGTTCAGGTCGGCTGATGTTCAGGTCGGCTGATGTTCAGGTCCTGCTGATGTTCAGGTCGGGTGATGTTCAGGTCGGCTGATGTTCAGGTCGGCTGATGTTCAGGTCGGCTGATGTTCAGGTCGGGTGATGTTCAGGTCGGGTGATGTTCAGGTCGGCTGATGTTCAGGTCCTGCTGATGTTCAGGTCGGCTGATGTTCAGGTCCTGCTGATGTTCAGGTCCTGCTGATGTTCAGGTCGGCTGATGTTCAGGTCCTGCTGATGTTCAGGTCGGCTGATGTTCAGGTCCTGCTGATGTTCAGGTCCTGCTGATGTTCAGGTCGGCTGATGTTCAGGTCGGGTGATGTTCAGGTCGGCTGATGTTCAGGTCGGCTGATGTTCAGGTCCTGCTGATGTTCAGGTCGGGTGATGTTCAGGTCGGCTGATGTTCAGGTCGGCTGATGTTCAGGTCGGCTGATGTTCAGGTCGGCTGATGTTCAGGTCCTGCTGATGTTCAGGTCGGCTGATGTTCAGGTCCTGCTGATGTTCAGGTCGGCTGATGTTCAGGTCCTGCTGATGTTCAGGTCGGCTGATGTTCAGGTCGGCTGATGATCAGGTCCTGCTGAAGGTCCTGGAGGTGATGCTTCACAGGAAGGTGGAGGCAGGCGAGGCTTCACCTGAAGCAGAGCCGAGCTGTTTGTCTTCAATATTTTCAACTCACACGACTGTCACTGTCAAACTCACGTCAGCTGTGTCGCCCAGTGCATGTTAGCTGCCTTCTGATGGAGAACTTAGTGAGCAGATGAATGCTGCAGCTCCACACTGAGAAGAAGCTGTTGACTTTTCTGCAACATGTCACTGCCAATCAGAAACTGAGCTGCCATGAGTGGAGGTCAGTCAGAGTGCAGAGACGCTGATGGTCAGTCAACATGTGGGTCCAGTTTAAATGTTTGAGCCTACACAAACCTCAGCTGCATGCTGTAACGTCCCTGTCAAACACCAAGGACACCCAGACTCCCCGCGGGCCCCTGATGAGGCCCCTGACTGCTTACATTACAAAACACCAGCGCTGCGGAGCTCCTTCCCTCCCCTGTGATTTACTGTTGGTGATTGGACTGTTTGAAAGGCAGATGTTCGTGCTCGGGTTAATCTAAACCAAGAAATTTGTTATTTCAACATGTGAAGGCCACGACTGGAACCGCCACGAGTACACGCCGACCAGGTCCGTCTTCACTGAATCTGAATCGTCCGTTAGCATGCTAACAGAACCGGGCTCAGCAGCTGGACCGGACCGGGTTGGAGCACAGCCTCTGAGACCAACAGGGAATAACGTTGCATAACATGAGCTAATGTTATGAAATTAATTATATTAGCTTTCCCTCCAAGCTCACTGCTAACATTAGCTAACATTACTTGATGGAGAGACAGTTTACACAGTTCATGATGGACACATAGCTTTAGCCTAACCGCTGGCTAAGGTGGGTAACTGCTAATTACCTGCTGCTTACTGAATCTGCCGCTAGCAGGCTAACAGAATCAGGCTCAGCAGCAGGGCTGGAGCCTAAAGAGGGTCTCCGGTGATTTACAGACTTTGTGATGGACAGACTGCTAAGTAAGAACTGACTCAGCCCGGGATGCCAGGAGCCAAACCCGGCAAGAAAACCAGCTCGATAGGCTGCTGTGTTCACTGTTAGACTGGACACTGCTGGGTCAGAGGTTCTGTTGCTGTGTTCACTGTTAGACTGGACACTGCCGGTTCAGAGGTTCTGTTGCTGTGTTCACTGTTAGACTGGACACTGCCGGGTCAGAGGTTCTGTTGCTGTGTTCACTGTTAGACTGGACACTGCCGGTTCAGAGGTTCTGTTGCTGTGTTCACTGTTAGACTGGACACTGCCGGTTCAGAGGTTCTGTTGCTGTGTTCACTGTTAGACTGGACACTGCCGGTTCAGAGGTTCTGTTGCTGTGTTCACTGTTAGCTAACGTGCGCGTGGATTCATGATCACTTCACACACACAACCAAACAGAACCAGATGTTCACAGCTGTTCACAGCGCTCTGCCAACACATCTGCCAGAACACATGAAAACCATCACCAGAGGTCTCAAAGCTCGATCCAGTTTGGTGATTCTGTCCTGTTAAAAATGATGAGGCTTTCCCCATTAAGTCCGTTTTATTATTTATGGGGCCTGAAAAGAGAGCTGCGGAAAGACACTCAGATAATTACCCACTCAAACAGACCCAATAATCCAAATGAACTGGCAGACATCACGTCCTCTCCTTAGCACACATTATCTTCTCTCACAGAAGAAAACAAGCCAAAGCTGTGCTGATTAAAAATTCTTGTGGTATTTCAGAGTTAACAGCGAGGACCTCCGGGGCTTTCACTAAGATCTGATAATGTTAGCCGCCACAGAAAACTGCTGTCAGTGCAGCGAGGGTCAGATACAGTAACACCGAGCGGGCGGGCTCTGAGCAAATCTGTATCTGTTTATAAAAACGTCTGACTGTCACGGCTCGTCCAGACTTCCTCTCACAGTTTGAGTTCAGGTTTGATTTTACTTCCAAAGTAAAGATGATTTAAAGTTGAAAGAGCTGCACAGACTTAACACTGATGTAACCTTAACAGAGTTTAAATCGTACGTCTGTTCTCACACTATGTAACTTTGGGCTCCGGGTCGGGAGAAGTACGTAACGCTTTACGGCACTAAGTCACGCACACCAACTATTTCACTGATTCTGGTGAAACTGGATCAGATTTTATGGAGAAAATGTTTCCTGGTTGGACAGGACTATGATGGACAGTGAAGTAAACTGCTGACAGCTGGAGCTGCTGTTAGCTCATGTTAGCTCAGTCTGTTAGCTGCTGTTTGACTTATGGTAGCTAGGCTGCCCAGACTCAGAGCACTGGGGGGAGTGTTAGCAGTGTAACCAGGCTCAGCAGCTTCTATGGACATGATGGCAGAGGAGCAGAGAGTGAAGAGGACGCTGACGGAGGAAGCTAAGAAGGATTTTATAATGGATTTTCCCAGCAGCTCGGGGCAGTGGGAACAGGCTGGAGAACGTTTGAACTGAAGCTGATCACAGGTCCACAGGCCAGCACCCGGACCCACAGCTGATGACCCAACTGTTTGTTAAACTTAAAACTTCTTGTCATGGAAAATCGACTCCAAAACAAACAGACAGTGAGGAGTGTGAAGGTCAGAGGTCATGTGGTCATGTGATCATGTCTTACCTGGGACAGTACCAGCGTCTGGCTCAAAGACTCTTCAGCAGGAGGTCAAGAGAGTCCGACGATCCTGAAGGAGAAGAACGACGACTCACATCAATACTACTGCAATACTACTTCATACACAAGCCTAGTACTACCTGTACTTTGATCAGCTCCATCGATCAGTTCAACTTTCAAAGGGTTTTTACATTTTTACGTCACTCTGAAGGTTTCTTCATGTCGTCATCACGACTTCCTGTTCAGACAAAGTTTCAGTGTGTGTGTGTGTGTGTGTGTTCTGCTGCTTACATTAGCACTGAGCAGACTCAACATTTACTTCGTTCAGTTTAGAATCTGCATGAAATTCACCCTCACACCTGCTCAGATGCTTACAGGCTTTCAGATTATTTCTTCTTGAATCAAACACACACACACACACACACACACACACACACAGAAAGAGGCAGCAGAGACTGCCATGAAGTATCTGAGGGGAGTGACCAACATCCTGAAAGCTCAACAGACCTGATCCTAATCTCCTCATCTGATTGGCTCCTGGGTAATAACTGTACGTTTGGAAATGTAAACTATGTGACACACACACACACACACGCATGCGCGCACGCACGCACACACACACACACACACACACACACACACACACACACACACACACACAGCCTCTGATCTATGATACACACAGGGGGACAACACTGTAAACATCTCATGAAGTATTTAAATAAGTGAAGCCATGTTCACATTAACACAGATAAACAGTGTGTGTGTGTGTGTGTGTGCATGCGTGCCTGCATGCGGGTGTGTGTGTGTGTGTGTGTGTGGTATGCACTGCCTGGAGCTGAAGGTTTACATCTGATGACCTTTGACCTTGTTCAAACAATGTGATTAAATCTTAAAATGTAAAAGCACCAAAATGTTTCTCAGTGTATTTCTGTAATAAACATAATTATTAATACTAAAGTCAGAGTACTGCTACAACATAATACTCAGTACTACTGACTACTAAAAGTACAGTAGAAGTACTTCTAGAACATAACTACTAATACTGCTGTTTGTGTGTGTTCCTTCAACTTTGAATGAATTCATCCAGAATACGACTTTAACGTGTGTGTGTGTGTGTGTGTGTGTGTGTAGAATTGTGATGAATTCATGGTATGGTTTCTATAAATAACCACAGTGGACAAACTGTGCTCTCCTCCTCTGCAGCAGTGTGGAGGAGTGTGGAGATGCAAACATGCAGACGTGTTTCTACGTCCATTTATGGCCTCGTGTGGACGTGGACATCAGGCGTGTCCAACACAGATTTATGATGTTTGACGCAGCTGGACGCTCGAAGTCAAAGACAGAGTCAGACGGAGATAAAGGTCAGCGGATGGACAGGTGAGGTCAGCGGACTGGTCACCGTCAGCTGCAGTGCATTGTGTTGTGCTACTGTAAACGCCAATCACCATCAGGAGAAGTCCCCGCCTCACTTAACATCACATGTGATGGATGAGTTTAAGGCCCCCGTGCAGACCCCGAGTGAATTATTCTGGTTTATGTAACGAGCTCGGTCGGAGGAAGAAACTTCAAAAAGTGGAATAAGAAACAGATGAAGAGGCTGAAAGATCTGCTGAGGCTTCAGGGCCGCATCCCATTTACGCCCCTCCACCTCCGTCACATGAACCAGAGCGGCCTCACGTATGGACGTCAGTGCGTGACAAAGACACAGACTCTGTAGATGGGATTCATTAATGTCAGATTAAATGTGCTCTGACTCATAGAAGAGAGTGTTACTAACAGATATTCAAAATATCAAGTTTATGAAATCAGGTGAAAACGAACTGCAGGACTGTGGGCGTGTCCATTCAGCTCATTATCAGCGTGCAGGACATTTTATAGAACCGTTAAATTCCTCACAGAGGGAACTTTTTCTTCTTCATCTTTTCTTCTTTGCAGCTGAAATTTGTTTGGTCTTTAACAATCTCTCTGACATTTTTCTCACGGTGCAACACAAACCTGGAACACAAAAAGACGCTCGGCTCCTTCAAAAGAAAGTCTGAAGGGAAAAACATGCGTGGTGGGTCGTCGCCATGTGTTTCACATCGACAAAGAGTCTGCACAGATTAACGTGAAGAACTGTGACTGAGGGCCACACCGCCCTGAAATCTGCTGCTTTTACAGCAGGACTGAAGAATTTAAACTCAAACACCGTCACAGTTACACGTGTCGAGTTAATGAGTCTGTAATCATCTTAATTAATTAGGAACACTAATAAAACTTTTTTTATTGTTATGAAACGATTAAGGTGAAAAATAATCAGCTCATTAAACGTCTTAAAACAGCTGAACGCTCCTTTAACTGCAGTAAGCAGCTGTTCAGATTTTTGACTTTCATTCATTGAATTTGTTTTCATCTTTTGATGAGATTTAAACAAACCTCATTAAACCAGCAAAGACGTGGATGCAGATCCGAGGAGCTGCCACTTTCCTTCAGACTTTATATTTTCACTGTCAGCGATGCAAAACATGTCAAATATAAAAAGACATGCATTTAATTATTGTTATTATTAATATTAAAGTGAATGAACATCCCAAACTAATACCACATGCAGGCAGAACAACATTGTTGCACCTTAAAAGGACAGACCCTGCTTTACATGCTGAACGGCCTCAGTCAGGCTGAATTTGATGCTACATTTTCATCTTTTCGGAGTTTATTTTAAGCTTCATGTAATTCAAGTTTTTTGGCCCCAACCACAGCAGCTTAGAACAAAGCGTGCAGATTCACATCACACCAACACAAAGCTGCACAGTCCTCTCATCACATTCACGCTCTGCTCATGCACACGAGTAAAAAGAAGAGACTCACAGATCTGCTGCTGCTCTGCGTCCGAGCCTGCACACGCTGAACACAAGAGTCTTACGGCCATGTAGGGAGGTGCAGGCTTGTTTCTGCACGAAACAACCTCCTAGTCATCGTCCACTCCTCCCACACCCTGCTGGGGGTGGAGGTCTCATGTATCAGTACCAGAGAAATACAGCAGTGACTTGCAGAGAATGATTTCATGATCTTTCCTCTCACTTGAAATTCTGCAGAAATTCCAGCAGATTTCCTGAAGGTTTGTAGACGTCTGTCACCATTCAGACGCTGAAGCTGAAGCTGAAGCTGAAGCTGAAGGACCTGCAGAGAAGACAAGAAACGTCTGACCTCTGTGCCGGCCAACAAATATGAAGTCGTGTTTTATTAGAGCATCAAAGACTTCTTTCTCTCAATCAGATGCAAATTTAAATAAAATGAAAATCGGGCCAGTCATTTATTTGTGGGAAAATGGAGCAAAAATCAGGATCAAATCGTTTCACTCACTGTATCAGGACGCCTGGTCAGTGCTAATCAAAGGGGAGGTGTAGCCACAGGCCAGTCCACTGCCGGAGCCAACAACAGGAAACGCAACAAGCAGCTCAAGGTGTTGACTCAAATCTCAGTCCAACCATCCGGACAGGCGGGCACAGGTTCACCTCCAAACCTACAGGACCTGCTGCTAATACCTGGGTCCAGATACAGCAGCACGCCTTCAGAGGTCCGCGGGTCAGAGCAGTTTTGGCGGCATAAAGGTGGACGTACGTGATATTGGGCAGGTGGTCAGGATACGGCCACGACATGTCCTGATTGGTTAGCTGAGCCGGAGCTTGTTAAAGCAGCGATTTGTGTTTAACGTGAGTAACCGAACAACCTGCGAGAAGGTGGCGCCAAAGTGTCCAGACAGAAGAAGAAGGCGCCACAAGAGGACGTCAGCTGACACTCAAAACAGGAAGTGAGTGTGACGTGTTTGTTTTGTGTAGGAATGTGATGAAGGTGGCTCAGACTGATGGTGAAGTTCTCACTAACTCCTCCAGACTGGACCTTTAATGGACCCGCTGCATTCTGCATCCACACAGAGCGTTTGTGTATTTATATGAATAATAACAGGAACAGGAAATGGGACTGTTTTGCTGCTTGCATCATCGCAGCTCATTTTCAGCAGCTGATTGTGTCTTTCCTCTCTTCTTCAAAGTCCCTGCACGACAGGCGGCGTTCAGCTCCGGCCCCGGGTTGGAATCCGACCTGCGGCCCTTGCTGCGTGTCATTCTCTCTCTCTCCACGTTCCTGTCACTCTTCAGCTGTCTGTCGAAAAGGCCAAAAAAACTGGGTACAGCCTGAACTGTACGCACACCTCGAGGTGAACCACGGAGCTTTGGGGCCCTCACAGGAAGGTCACGCTGCTGTTTCCATCGCTCTGTGATTACTGATTACATCAAATTCACCTGGCACAAAAACACTGATGTAACTTCTCTGATAAACTAACATGTGCTAAGGAGTTTCCTGTAGCTGCTGCTGCTAATGTTAGCTCATTTTAGCCGCGGTTAGCTCAGAGCACATGGGGAGTGTTAGTGTTTGTCACCTCCCAGGAGGTTTACAGGGCCCGGCTGACTGCTGACAGGGAGCAGAGCCAGTGTCGCGCTAGAACCCGAGCTGGGTGAGGAGGTAATGTAAGTGCGCTCAGCAGCCTCTGTGGCCTCAGTACAGCTGAGATCACACTGAAACTAGAGACAACAAACACTGATTCATACGAGACGTTGCTTTAACTAAAACGTCTGTGGAGTGCTGAGTTGATTCATGATATCATTTTGTCATTCTTTGTTGTTATTGGCAACACATTAGCGATAAGCCTGGATTCAGATTACTTGATGCATGATGCAGATGTTTGGCCTGGACACAGGGTGTGGGTGGAGTCAAGATGTTTGTTTTGGCGATTGTGAACAGACACCGGGATTCATTTCTGTGGATTCTTTAGTGGAAACTATTTGGTTTGACCACCGAGGACAAAAGAAGGAGGATGTGAGAAATTCTGAAGAAAACTGTAAAGAGAATAAACGAACAGGAGTCATTGAGTCAACTCAGCGTGTTTGGTGGTCTGGTCAGAAAACACAACGACATTATTAAATCTTAAACTTTGAGACACTTATGAATAAAGAGTTTTAAGTATAGGCCAGATATTTCATTTGATCCACACTGACCTGTGATCAGGTGACCTGTGATCAGGTGACCTGTGATCAGGTGACCTGTGATCAGGTGAACGGTGTCTCTGTCAGTCGTACGTCTGTTCTCACACTATGTAACTTTGGGCTCCTTTACGGCACTAAGTCACACACACCAACTATTTCACTGATTCTGGTGAAACTGGATCAGATTTTATGGAGAAAATGTTTCCTGGTTTTCCCTCTGATGTCCTCCGGCTGCTCCGCCTCAACTCTCTGTGATTTACAGAGTTTATGATGGACAGTGAAGTAAACTGCTGACAGCTGGAGCTGCTGTTAGCTCATGTTAGCTCAGTCTGTTAGCTGCTGTTAGCTCATGTTAGCTCAGTCTGTTAGCTGCTGTTAGCTCGTGTTAGCTCAGTCTGTTAGCTGCTGTTAGCTCATGTTAGTTCAGTCTGTTAGCTGCTGTTAGCTCATGTTAGCTCATGTTAGCTCATGTTAGCTGAGTTTGTTAGCTGCTGTTTGACTTATGGTACCTAGGCTGCCCGGACTCAGAGCACTGGGGGGAGTGTTAGCAATGTAACCAGGCTCAGCAGCTTCTATGGACATGATGGCAGAGGAGCAGAGAGTGAAGAGGACGCTGACGGAGGAAGCTAAGAAGAGAAGAGGAGAGAGTGAGCGAGCAAGAAGCCGCCGGACAAGAGTAAATCTGGGACTGACTTTTAGTGGTTGGTGAGAGCTTGGTGAAATAAAAGGCGGCATCGATGTCAACAAATAAATCAGATAATGTGCAGGAGGTTTGATGATGTCTCTGCAGTCTGAGATTGAGAGAAGTATAATCGACTCATTTCAAGATCACCGTCCAGCACAAATTAAGATATTTAAGAGCATGAAGGTTTGAGTGTAGAGAGCACACAGCATTCATTCACACAAAGTGACTAAAATATTTTAAAGAGTAACTGATGACTGGCGCTTCGGCTCTGAATCACAGCTAGTTTAGTCATAAACACCCAAAGATTTTTCCATGTAACTCGCTGTGTCACTGCAGGAGCTGCAGGAGCAGCCAGCCCTGGCTCTAATCTGTCCTGCATGTCTCTTAACGCTGCATCACTCTGAGGACGGGCAGAAAAGAGCAGAGCAGTGTGTACTGTATCTATTATCATAAGACCTCAGGGCGTACTGTGGGCAGCACCGAAAACCACAGAGCAGGATGAAAGGGTGAAAGGATGAACTATTTGTTGTATTCCAGGAATATAATATATATAATATATTACCACACATCATCAGTGTGATATGATCAGGCTGAATCGTTTAAAAATGCCAAGTCTGCAGATTTAAGAATCTTTCATTAGTGTGTAATCATTATGCAACGTGTAGGTCAGATCGAGCGATCTGATTGGTCAACTGGACATTTAGAATGTACTCAAATCAGCATGACATCACACTGCGCCAGGTGTGTGTGTGTCCGCCTCGTTAACACAGGTGTGTGTGTGTGATAGAATCCTGTTCCATCCATCTTTGTTCAACACATTTTGCCTTTTAGACTTTAGACGCCGTGGAGTTCCTGAAATGTTTGGATCATCCTGACATGACACGCTATAAACGAGATAAAGGTGACGTTCAGAGACGTGGTACCTGAGCAGATATGTGAGTCGCAGCAACTGAACAAAGTGGGAAGCGGTAAGACAGTTCAGTGTTTGTGTGTGGGACAGATTCCATGTCGTCGTTAGCTGTTTAGACATCGTCTCTGTTGCAGGCTGTTACTAAGGCTCAGACTATTTGCTGGAGTCATAAACTCTTCCTTATATAGACTACTGCTGTGGCTGATTGTTTCCCAGGTGTTAGTCATCCACAATATGACGCCAATAATGACAGTAAAGTACACCCTCTTGTGTAATATCGCTTAATTAACGACTGCACCACTAGGGGGCACTAAATTCTACAGACTGCACCTTTAAATAGCACAAAGTGATGATTAGAGTTTTGACTTCATATTAAACAATAACAGAACTCTCAGTGGTGAAACAAAACAATGAAACAAAGGTCTTTTTGCCCGTGGCAAAGTGTTCACTGTGTAAAAACCACAATAAAAATAAGAGCTGAGGGTAACCTAATGAACAGAGAACATTATTATTCACCACGGCTGCGCCACGCGTCCTTTTACCACTAAAACTTTTGCTCATTAAGAGGTCTGAGGACATTTTAGAGTCTCCTGAGCTGCACTAATAAAACCATAAATCACCTCTGAGATTAAAAACTATGAGGGCGCTCGACAGTTTGCTCAGCTTGCAGTATAAAAATCACATGAAAGCTTAAATGAATACATGTGTGCAGGAAAACAGAACTAGAACATTTCTCAAGAAATTCTGAGTTGCTGGTTCTGGCCCCGTCGGCCTTATGCATTAAATAGCTGTCAGTGTGTGTGTACGTGTTTGTGACTGTTAAGGAGAGAGTTTTTTATTTTTTATTAGTCTTTTATTTTGAAGGGAGTCTTATTTTGTGTGTGTGTGTGTCTGGCTAGGTGGAGTCCACCAACCGCAGCTGTGACATGTGACATCGCTGAGAGAGAAAAACGTCTGAACGTGCGCCTCGAACAGGAAGGATTTTTGCCCAAACCGTACATCCAGTCATTGAACCGGCTTCACTGTGAGCATCTTGAGCTCTTCCTGAGTGTCTACAGGCATTTTATGTGGTTAAAGTTAAAGAAAAGGACTTTTAGAGTAACTGAAAGAAACTGGTATCTACTTTCCCACTTTTTTAACATGGCAGTCTGTGGGGCTGTCGGTGGGTGATCCTGGCGCATCAGTGCGTCTCCCGCCAAAACTAGAAGTCTGACAGCTTCAGCAGTGATATCGCTGCGTAGCCCACCAATTTTCCTACGTTTCCATGTATACTATGTATATATGAAATTATTACATTTGTGGCCACGAGAGCCGTTTGCAAATGTATTTTCTGACAAATGTTTCTCTCTCTCTCCACTCGAGCTCTGGAACATTCTACCAATACACACCCATTGTAAACTCTGCCGTGATTTTTGGTGAAACCGTTGAGAAACTCTGAGAAAAGTCACAGCACACCATTCCTGGTCAAGCCGGTCGGTTTGAGACCTGTTTAGTGTCTGTGAGACCAAAACTGAGGGAGGAGCAGCACGCTGAAAAAAAACATGGAAGAATACACCTGAGGAATGATAGTGTGCTCTGTCAGGCACACTCGGTGATACATAGTGTGCTCTGTCAGGCACACTCGGTGATACATAGTGTGCTCTGTCAGGCACACTCGGTGATACATAGTGTGCTCTGTCAGGCACACTCAGTGATCTTATTTTCAGTGTCTGGCACAAAACAAACTGATCATTTCCACATTTTCAGATAAAATACAGACACTGTGAACACTGCCAGCTCTCCCTGAGCACCCACAGGTCCACAGCAGGCCAAATGCACTTCAGTCATGGAGGTGGACCAGTCGAAGCTCGCAGCTGTGTATAAACAGCAGGAAATACCCCGAGGACTGATATGAGTCTGAGTAATGAGGGGATCATCTCCGCGGCTGCTTCTTATCAGAGTCTGAAGCTTGTCTTTCAGGATGACTGTACAGAACACAACTCTGAGCTGGGATCAGACTGAAGGATTAGTAAAAACACACTGACCTCCTCCTCCTCCTTCTTCTTCTTACATTATGTCCATAGTGCACAGGTGACTAATAGGTGGATCTAATAGGTGGATCTAAAAGATGTCTGCACCAGGAGTTGACCCTTTTCCATGTAAAATCAACCCTGATGTCAGTCATGATGTTGGTTTCCTCGAACTGAAACCAGCCTGAAAAAAGATGTCGTGCTGTGGAAACGATTAGTGGTGAAAAAGAAATGTTTTGTGTTCCTCTGAATTTTCTCTCTTGGACAGAACAGTCCAGCTCCACCACTCCCAGAGTTGGAGCTGGTGTAATCCTGCACGCATTTTGGGAACTGCTACATATTATCCACTGATGGAGTTCATGTGTGGTTTTATTGTCGTTCTTTACGTCACACCATCAGCTGATGCGATGACTGACCTGAGACCAGCGACCTGAAGGAGCTGCTGAACAGGAGGAACGGAGCCTTCAGGGACGGCACCAGGAGCTGCAGCGTGAGGGATGCGTGGTCAGAGACCTTCACTGGATGAAGGGAAGCCTGGACAGCTTCCAGACCTCTCCTCTGATAAGGACTAATGACGCTTCATATCTCCTGACCTCCACAGTGGACCCCAGCATTGCCCCATCAACACTTTGAGCTCTGCAGCAACTCCCCCATGCACCTGGCTGACAGGTGAGATAGGTGGAGAGACTGCACTAGAACAAAGCCTCAGGTCCGGATGGAGTCCTGAAGGCTAGTGAACCAGCTATGCAGGGTTCTTCAGCACCAGTTCAGCCTGAGCCTGATGCCCATGTCAGACCTCAGGTGATCATCACATGAAAAGAAAACATCCATTTTCTGCCATTTTACTTCCCAAAAGATAAAAAAGGATCCTAAACTTCAGCAGCAGCTACACAGAAGCCACGTCAGCACGCACAAAGGAAACAAGACGATGAAAGTGACCTACCTCCTTCGGCGTCTCATTGGCTCGTGGAGCTGCTCCTCAGGTGTGCAGGTGTCCCGTCCTGGAACAGTTTTTCAAAGATGGTCACAGTCTTGCAGATCACATGGCACACGAGTCAGGTCCACACACGGGTCACAGAAGAAGAGCTGTAACAACATGAAGTTAGCATCACACTGATCAGTTATTTTAACAACCTAAGCCAACAAAATGCTTCAGAAGTCAGAGAGCGCGTTACTTTTGTTCCATTCATGTGTCCCAGCAGTCTGAGCGAGGGCCACGTGTCGGTTTGACCACAGTGCTGGGCGGCAGGCGGCATCAACGTCTACAAGATCCACAGTTTTTAAAAAATGTATTTCTGAGAGAGAGAGATGCAGACAGACACACACAGACAGACAGACACAGACAGACAGACACAGACAGACAGACAGACACAGACAGACAGACACAGACAGACAGACAGACACACAGACAGACACAGACAGACAGACAGACAGACACAGACAGACAGACACAGACAGACACAGACAGACACACAGACAGACACAGACAGACACAGACAGACAGACACAGACAGACAGACACACAGACACAGACAGACAGACAGACAGACACAGACAGACAGACAGACAGACACAGACAGACAGACAGACACAGACAGACAGACAGACAGACGCAGACAGACAGACAGACAGACACACAGACAGACACAGACAGACAGACAGACAGACACAGACAGACAGACACAGACAGACAGACACACAGACACAGACAGACAGACACAGACAGACAGACACACAGACACAGACACAGACAGACAGACAGACACAGACAGACAGACACAGACAGACAGACAGACAGACAGACAGACACAGACAGACAGACAGACAGACAGACAGACAGACAGACACAGACAGACAGACAGACAGACACAGACAGACAGACAGACAGACAGACGCAGACAGACAGACAGACAGACGCACACAGACAGACGCACACAGACAGACAGACAGACAGACAGACGCAGACAGACAGACAGACAGACGCACACAGACAGACATGGGGAATGACATGCAGGAAAGAGCCGCAGGTCGGATTCGAACCCTGGACCGCTGCAGCGAGGACTGAGCCTTCACAAACTGAGCTAAATGACACATGATCCGCTGATTAACGCGGGCAGGCAAACGGGTGTTTCAAAAACCTTAACTTTAACTTCTTGGATACTTTCCTGTGTTCCATGCAAGCGTTGAAACTAAAACGAAGGGACAAGATGGAGACGCTGATGGAGGAGATGTTAGCGGATCAAATGAAGCCAGAGAACAAGGCTTACAGGACAGTGAGGCAAGGAGGAGTCAGCTGTCCAACAGAGGCAAAGAAAACCAAAGGAGAGGAGCCAAAACACACAGGGAAAGACTGGAGATGGGCTGAGGTCACTTCACACATGATACAAGCAGCAGACACAGAGACAGACTAAACACACGGCAGGATAACGAGACACAGGTGAAACCAATCACAACGAGCAGGAAACACAACAACGGCAGGAAGCAAAGGAAGAGGGAGAACTCCAAAATAAAACAGGAAACAAGAAACTTAAAATTCAACGTTCCTCTGAAAATGGACACGAAGAGAAGAGAAGGACAAACCGAGGAGCTGAAAGTGCTTCAGAGAAATGTGAAATGCAGCGTATGTCTGAGTGTCTAACACAGAAACACGTTCACAGCTCAAAGAGTTTAATGAACAAAGATCTTTGTCATGAAAGAGTCGCAGTCTTTGTTCGGTGTCAGATAAAGTGAATATCTTTAATCCCCAAACCTGATCATCTGCACAGTGACTGGTTTCAGACAGATATCTGCTGCTGGACTGGAAGATGGAAATACTCAGTGAAGTTGGACCTGAGTCATCTTCACTGTGATCTGTTTAAAAATGACGATTTGGTGCCACCTTGTGACTGAAGGACAGCACTGCTGTAAACTGTACATCACTGTGCTCACACTGAACGCTGCAGACAGTTTGAACACGAATAAAAAAGTTTCAAATCCTTTTTGTTCATTTGAATCCAGCATGACGACGTGAGGCACGATGGATTAATGATGCATTCAGGCTTTCCTCCTCCAGACTTTGTTCACTTGCTCAGATTTGCTCATTTTCTTGCTTCGTGTTCTTCTAAACGTTCTTCTACGTGTGCAAATGTGCTGCGTGTGCTGTTTCCGTGTGTTCTTCCTGTCAGCTCGAGGTGCTCTGTGTAAACTGAGACAGGCTGCTCGTCAAAGATACAACAGCCACGCTGAAGTCAGTGTGGTGCGTCTGCAAACTGAACACTGAAGTTAGATCATCTGTACAAACATACTGAGAGACAATGTGTGAGCTTTGGTGTCATCTGAAGGACAAATTTTAATCAGAAACTTTTACAAAACAAAACAGAAAATGATGTTTGCTGTTATAGAAATGGTACCAAATCCACGTCCGTGACGTGATGTGACGTGACGTGACGTGACGTGGAATCTGTCCACGTCACGTCACGGTATCTGTCCAGCTGGTCCAAAGTGTCCTGGAAGACGCTCGAGTCCGTCGAGCAAAAATGTGGAATCAGTGAAAAAGCGAAAGCACACATGCTGAAAAAACGTCTTCGATCAGCTGCCTCGGGATTGTTCCTTGAAGATAAACATGTTTTTAAAGCTCCTCCTCCTCATCAGCCCTTCGTCACACAGACTTTCTCACAGTCCTCCTTCGTCTCGAAGCGGTTTTCGTTCCCACCGCAGCCACCGTACCAGAAGGGGAAGCACGACCTCCGACTGTTCTCAAAGAACCACATCACGGTGTAGTCCTGGCAGCCGCCGGAGTCCTGACCGAGCGAACAGGCCACTGGATGAAGACAGTGAGATGAAGATGTTAGACTGAGCACCGACTGAAGACGCCACGCCATGAAAACTGTGTGACAGTTTCATTATTAAAGGAACCAGAAAGAAACTCCTGAGCTCAATGCACCACAGACGATGAGTGTGTGTGTGTGTGTGTGTGTGTGTACCGTGGAGGGTCGCTCCTGGCGGTGAACTCATGGGATGGTGTTCATCCCCTTTGGTCACAGTGTTGATGACATCCAGCTGCTTGGTCTGAGTTTGTTCCTGGAATGTCTCCTCGTCCGCCAACATGTCCTCGTCCAGCTCAGCCGACCCCTGACTGGACACACAGCGGACAACAACTTAAAGGACGTGGTTTGACCCTAAACTCACAACTATCCAGGTTTTAGACAGTCTGCGGGGACGTCTCAGAGACTACGTCCAGGTTTTAGACAGTCTGCGGGGACGTCACAGAGACTACGTCCAGGTTTTAGACAGTCTGCAGGGACGTCACAGAGACGGACAGGTAACAACTCGACCTGTGATCCTAGTAGACGTTCACATTGATGCCGTTTCCATGGTTACCATGTTACACACCTTGTTAAAGTGTGACTTACCCTTCCGTGAACATTTCTCCCGCGCTGCTCCTCAGCGTGTTGCAGGTCTGTTTCAGTGACGCAGGAGGATACGAGTTCATTCCCTCTGAAACAAACAAACACAAACATTCATGAATTTGATTGGATGATGAATCAGACGTTTGATGGCAAACTGCTCTTACTGTTGAGGGCGGAGAGGAAGACCCTGAAGAAGCGCTGGGCGTAGCCCTGCTCGTCAGTCTTCAGTTTGCTGACGTGGATCAAGTGCTGCTGCAGAGGCAGACTGGCCAGCTCCTCCGCCTGCGTCCGGTTGTAGCGGTCGCCGACCGTCACCACAAACATCGCCACCCCCTCACACTTGGCCTTCTGGGAGATGTAGTGCAGCTTGGCTCGGTCCCTGTAAGCTGTCTCGGTTGCCACCACCGTCAGCACCGCCCTTCTCCTCCGGGGCTGGGCGGCCTTCAGGAGCACCTCCCTCAGGGTGAACTCCAGCGTCTGTCCCAGCGCCGAGGAGCCGCCCTGCTGCTGCATCTTCATAAGATGGGTCTTCATCAGGTTGTGGTTCTGGTAGGCCTGCAGGCCAAACTCTGGCTTGGAAACCTGGGTGCCGCTCTGCTGGACTACAGCCACCCGGGCCTGGTTGCCCGCCCTTCTGGGTTGTGGGCTCACGGCCAGTTGCTCCACCACAGAGCCCAACAGCTGCTGGGCACCAGCGTACTCATCAGCCTGCACCTCCCTGGAGCTGTCCACCACCATGACCAGGTCCAAGTCGACCTCCTGAGGCTGCACTGGTTCCTGGATGAAGGCGCACTCCTGTGAAGGTCTGCAGGGGTCTGAAGAAACCACCATGGGTCAGTTTGTTTAGTTAATAACTCCTGATGTGATGAACATTTCAGACAAGCTCTCCATGAAGACGTTACAGACAAACATGGATAAACATTATTAGAAGAACGAGATGATGAACATCAAGTTTTAGAAGCTTCGAAATAAACTGAGGCGGACCAACGCCTGGACAACGTCATGCAGTTACACAGCTGCTTGTTTGGGGGCGACATTGCCCAAAACAAGGACTGACCAGGAAGAAGAAAAGCGGCTCATGGACCGGCTTTCTGATCTTTGGTTCTCTGGATGGTCAGCTGGGTAACCGACCCACGATTTCAGGCGGACCGGAGTTTGCTTGTTTGGCCCAACGAGACCGGACTATCCGAGCAAACGAACTCTGGTCCGTTTAAAGAGAATCAAACAGTAAATCAGGCGAAGATGCGACAGGTTAGTGTTGCAGTGAGCATGCTCAGTTCCAGTCACATTTCTAACTGGTCTAACTGACGTCTGATTGGTCACCACAGCGTGACATCACGTCCTCCAAAAAGAATCCAGCTCAGTTCTCCACTGCAGGTCACTGTCGACCCACTTTGGTGTCTATTGTGAAGTTCAAGCATCTTGACTTCAGTCTCCAAACCAGAGATGCAACAGTTACAGACTGTTTCGTGATTGTAAGAGGAGCTCCTACAGGTGATCCACAGTGTGCAGGTGATTCATCAGTCAATCATTGCATCCATAATATCGACAGACAGACCTGTGTGCTGGACTGGTCAACCCTAAACTGTGACAGTGACTGTGGACAAAGCAAGAAGCCAGTTTATCCAGGTTAGGCTGTACGTGCTGTTCACTGACTAATGACTTACATTAAAGGTTGATTTACTGTAAGTGGGCTCGGTGCTTACCGTAACAGATCACACAGCTCTTGGCCCTCCTCAGGTCAGCAGCCATGTTCCTCCCCAGCACTATGAAGAGGGACTTCCCTGATTCGTCGACCTGAGAAGGAACATCAGCTGTCGTCATTTATAGCTCAGTGTATTCTGACAAAAACTAAACCTGGGATCATCATCCAACACGCAGAGTAATCGTGATCTCTGTGTGTTGCAGCCTCACTGTGACGCGTTAGGACGCGGTGGTTTACGGTGATGCTGCGGATGATGTAAGCAAATCGATAAAAGTGATTTGTTTGACGTGGTGTCAGGGACTGACAGTGCCGACGTGTGGTTTGTAAAGTGTGCTGAGCTAGGTGTGTGGTTCCCTCCTGTGGACTCTATGAACTGTGCCGATGAACAAAGCCTACCTCGAGTGCTCGCCTGACGGGCGGAGTGTTAGTTGTTGAGATGATCACCAAAGAAATGTCCAGGGCGATGTACTCCATCACAGCAGTGGCAACTTCCTCGGGATCTTGGACAGACCCGCAAGAAAAGAAGACGGCCACCTTCCTCATCGTTATTCCTGCACGTACGTGTTTGAAGACGTTGTGACCCACGAAGCGCATGCTGGCACCCAGAAAACGACGATTGGTCTTCTCCTGGCGGATGTTCCTCACAGCTTCCTTCAGCTGTTCCTTGTGGCGGAAGTCCTGGAAGCGGATCAGGTACTTGGTGTGGGCGCTGTAGGCAACCACGGCGACACGAGCACCTGTCGGACAGTTGCTCTCAGCGATGGCGATGTTGTCCAGCAGGGAGAGGAGGGCGGAGCGCTGCCTATCAAAGTCTGCCGGGCGCACGTCCTCCGATATGTCCAGAGCAAACACCAACTCGGTGGGGAAGGCCGGGCACATCGGTTGATCTAGAGGAGTGAATGTTGAGAACTGAAGAAAGCAAAACACAAATACAGCCTAAAACTGGAGGGTGTGTTCAGACACAGGACATCACACCTCGCCTGGAGCTTTGTCACGTTCAAATCACTCTGAGTGAATAAAACACGTCGCATAGAGTCCCGATCTTTGTGCAGATAGTCATCCTTCACAATCAGAATCAGAAGTGAAAATCTTCAACTTTCAATATTGTAATAACTTCCCACAAATGTAATAACACAATGAATAATGGTGGCTGACCGCTCAGACCGGACTACAGTAGTTGCTTCCTCCATCAACTCTCTGCAGACCGTCACACCTGCTCAACCTCTTTAAACTTCTCCCCTCTGGGAGGCGCTACAGAGGTCTGTACGCCAAAACAAGCAGCTGTCAGCGTGATGAACAGCGAGAAACATCAGCTGTATAAGATCTGTAAAGGAAGTGATCTATGGAAACATCGTCCACTGTCAGACTGTAGATTCATATTTATCAGTTCATCCTCACACTTTGCACTGAAAGGAAATCTTCCTTGTCTGTACACACAGATATTTATGTGTAGGTGTGTGTAGGTGTGTGCACGTGTGTTGCATCAATGTAAACCCTGTGAAGCTGAAACAGCAGCATGTATTTCAGTGTGTGACACGTAGCTAACACAGTTATATTAGTTCTATCCACCTGACAGCAGGAAGTGAATGCCAGCCACACGTCCGTGTTGGTTTATGAGGAACATTATTAAAAGTGAATCTGTGTTTGACCTCACACAGCGAGAATGACACAGTGGAGACGTACGTACCGCTGCAGCAGGCTGTGGAGGAGAGGAATAATATTCAGAGTTCATCTGCAGTTATGAAGACACAGCACAACATTCTGCATGCGACACTTTGACACTTACGGCAGTTTTCTCTGGTTATGTTGATCAGCTGACACACCTGAAACAAAACAAGATCATTAAGATATTCCCTTAAGGTGGCCGTGAATTTAAGGTGGATCTAAAAAACTTGCTGATGATGTCATCCTGCACTCAGGGGGCCTGTATTAACTTTCTCTCTCCTGACACCGCGGCGCGCTTCCTGTTTGATCGACCTGCAGGTGACCTTAACGACCCGCAGGTGACCTTAACGACCCACAGGTGACCTTAACGACCCGCAGGTGACCTTAACGACCTGCAGGTGATCAGTGGTTTCGGTGATTCACACAGTTTATGATGGACAGATAGCTTTAGCCTAACCACTTGCTAAAGTAGCTAACTGCTAATTAACTGCTGCTAACAGAACCGGGTCAGCAGCCGGATGGACCGGCTTGGAGCCTGTGACACCAACAGGGAATAACGTTACAGCAGGTGATTCACAGACTTTATGATGGAAACATTGATCAGTATCAGCAGAGCTAAGGCTAATATAACAAAGCTAACACTGAGGATCTAGGTGGTTTGGAGCTAGTGCTAATGTAGCTAACTGCTAATATAAGCTAATATTGTAGATTCAGCTAGATTTTAAATATAGATAATGTAGCTAGCTGCTAACATTAGCTATTTTAGTTAGCGTGGATGTAAAGCTAACATTAGCTAACATGACTTGGTATTTGGACTCACATGCATTCCTGTTCCTGGAGGACCTTTGGGACCCTGGATGGAGAGAAAGGAGATATTAGTGAACATCTGATTAACACGTACTCATACTGTGAGTATCCACAGAGGGATTTCAGGTCAGGACATGGTCTCTCCCACTCACCATGTGTCCTTTTCTTCCTTTCTCTCCAACAATGCCATCGACTCCTGGCCCACCCGGCAGACCCTGAGTTAATAAAAACAGAAATACAAGTAAAAAAAACACATTCAATAAAAACAGAAACATGGGTATGTTCTTACTCACATCTCGTCCACGGTTCCCTTTGTATCCTGGATAACCTTTGCCTCCTGCGTCACCGGGGCGACCCTGAACACAAAAACAGAAACTTGTTGCTCATGTCTGGAAAATTTAGAGTCCATCATAAGAGAGAGAGAAAATTCTTAGAAAATGGATGGACTCACCCCTTCACCAGGGTAACCAGGTAAACCTCGATCTCCCTGTATAGAGATTTAATCATTTTGTTATTACACAACAAAACAAAGATTAATGTCAAACATCCACTTAAGGCTGGCTCCAGATGTCTGTCAGTCTCCATAAGTTCTCCAGATGTTCAAATGTCCAACTTTTAGATTAGTTTAGTTTAGTCTGCAGGGACGTCTCAGAGACTACGTCCAGGTTTTAGACAGTGTGTGGGGACGTCACAGAGACTACGTCCAGGTTTTAGACAGTCTGCGGGGACGTCACAGAGACTACGTCCAGGTTTTAGACAGTCTGCGGGGACGTCTCAGAGACTGCGTCCAGGTTTTAGACAGTCTGCGGGGACGTCTCAGAGACTGCGTCCAGGTTTTAGACAGTCTGCGGGGACGTCACAGAGACTGCGTCCAGGTTTTAGACAGTCAACTCTAAGAATGCACCATCTATATACTTTCCAGACAGTTTTGTGTTGTTTGGTTCTAATTTGCACTCCATCTGGATGACAGTCGACTTTCTGAACATCAGCTTTACCTTGCCACCTTTACGTCCTGGAGGTCCATAACCAGGTGTTCCATCGTGACCCTGAAGCAGAGCACAGACAGACAGTCAGCTTTAAATGAACAGTTTACATTATACAGTATTGGTTGGTTGCCCTCCTTACCAGGATTCCCCTGGGTCCCTGTGGTCCCGGAGAACCTTTAATACCTGGATCTCCAGGTTGGCCCTTCAATGACAACAACAAACTATTTAAACCTTCTTCTCTCGACTGAACTCGCAGCTAATTAGCAAATGTTAGAATCCAAGCAACCCAAACTAAGAGAGTGAACATGGTAAACATCAATATGTTAGCATTTCGAGCATGTTAGCAATTAGCTAAAAGGACCTTCTGTCACACACCTCCTGTCCTTTTGAACCACGATGTCCTTCTATTCCTGGCCCTCCAGGAGTTCCTGGTTGACCCTGCAGAAAAACCAGAAGAGTCAGAACAGGAAGACCTGAAACCACCAAAGAGTCCATGCTGTGGGGGACGTCTCAGAGACTATGTCCAGGTTTTAGACAGTCTGCGGGGACGTCACAGAGACTACGTCCAGGTTTTAGACAGTCTGCGGGGACGTCACAGAGACTACGTCCAGGTTTTAGACAGTCTGCGGGGACGTCTCAGAGACTATGTCCAGGTTTTAGACAGTCTGCGGGGACGTCTCAGAGACTACGTCCAGGTTTTAGACAGTCTGCGGGGACGTCACAGAGACTACGTCCAGGTTTTAGACAGTCTGTAGGGACGTCTCAGAAACTACGTCCAGGTTTTAGGCAGTCTGCATGACGTCTCAGAGACTACATCAGTAGTTGACGTGGTGATATACTGACCTGAAGTCCAGGAGAGCCAGGGAAACCTCTTGGTCCAGGATCACCGATTCTTCCTCTCGGTCCCTGCAGAGACAGTGCGTACTGAGGACAGCTGCTGCTGCCTTAAATAAAGTCCTGATCTTTGTAACAGAACTTAGAATATCCATCATTGGTTGATATCTATGATTTTATTTTGGCGTGTTTCTTCCTCTGTCAGACTGTGTTCTTTTCCCAAACATCAGGTCACCCTCTGACCTGACTGACTCCACAGCACTCAGTGTTAATCCTTATTTATGCCTGTTGCTGTATGAATGTGTTCATAAGAAATGTGTGTGTTTATGTTGAGCAGACAGATGCTTAAACTCGGCTCTGGCTCTGTATCCTGTGAAGCTGTGAAGTGTTTGGGCGTGGAGAGTTTTGCTTATTGGTACTGAAGCTAACAAAACCAATCAAAAGGAGAGAACGTTTGTTTAACGTTCATCATCTGCAGGATGGATTATTAAAGACTCAGTGAAGACCTAAAGACTGGAGGATCTGAATCTGACCTGAAGACATACAAGGACCTAAAGTCCTGAAATCCGAAGACCAGAGTGTTTCTAGTTTTTATGACCTGCAGCATGGATTATTAATGCCTGACCCCAAGACCTAATGAAGACCCGAGGACCTGAAGATGAAGACTTTCCAGATGACTATGGACCTTGAGTTTCATGATGTTGTTTGACCACTCACCTGTGGACCAGGACCACCTGGGCTGCCCAGGGTCCCGTTAGCTCCTGCTGATCCAGGTGCGCCCTGTGAAAGGACACAGAGTTTAAATGAACGGACTACAAATGTCAAACTTCCTGAGGTCTTCTCTTACCTTGCCACCAGGAAGGCCTCTTCTTCCATCCTGACCCTGTACAACAGAGTTTAAAGAATGACACATAAAACACATGATCAGAGATACACCTGTATACAGTTATTATATTATATATATATATCGATGTATAGACACGTGTATCTCACCTTGTTTCCAGCGGATCCGTTCTTACCTGGCAGGCCGTCCTGTCCAGGTAGTCCCTGTGGATTTAAAAAAGCTTGTTCATGTTTGGCTGTTTGTAACATAAGTAATGTAATCAGAACAAATACTCGAGTATAGCTGTCATAGCAGAGTGTGTCTTACATGTGGACCCTGGCCTCCGGGGTCTCCTTTGGGTCCTCGTTTGGTGTTGTTGGCTCCTGGCTCGCCCTGTCAGACAAACACAGAGATTAAGCTGAGATCTTTGATGGATTGTGGATTGGAAATGTTGGACGTGGAGCTCTTAAAGCAGTTTAAGTACCATAAACACTGAGGCAAGACCAACAACTTTTCTCAGCTACGTCCAAATATGCAGCCTTGGCCTGTTGGCCTGGATCAGAGAGGCTCTCACATGCTCTGATAAAACCAGATTCAGCCTGAAAACCTTCAGGCTGTTTCCTCATTGATGTTTTGTCAGAAACTCCAAGTTACTAAGAGGCAAACTAATGAATGACCCGCCGCCAGCGCTCACAGCCTCTCCTAAAGACTGAAGTTTTGTGTGGTTTAAGAAACCATCACGGTTCATTCAGTTTGGTTAAAAACTCCAAAGCAGACACATACACGCAGAGTGTGGTCGTCTTAATGAACGCACAGGAGGTGGTACATGTTTATGGCACAGTTACAAATATGAACGTTCAAACCGTAATCCACCGTTTTTGTGTCTGCACTGAGGGACGGTGACTCGTACCGGCTGGTCAGGGGGATCTGAGATAGGAAGACATGAAACTCACCGGATCTCCTCTCAGCCCCTGGTCTCCTTTCATGCCCGGCTCCCCTCTGATACCCGGATTACCCTGAGGACGACAGTTGAGTGTGGATGGATGAAGCCGCAGCACACCCATCAAAACCCAACAACAGCATGAACGGTGTCTGCAGTAACAGCAGAGATGTATCTTATCCGGGCTCTGGCTGTGATGGCAACAGGACATCAGCTCCTCCTGGAGGATCCCAGGCGTTCCAGGCCACGTTCTGGGTCTCCTGGAGCTCCTGGAGCTCAGCTCTCCTGATCCTAATCCCCCGGGTGTCCAAGCTCCTCACACTATCTCTAAACTGAGCTCAGACACCACACACAAAATCAATTGTCAGGTCTCTAGTTTTGTTTACCGGCTTTCCAGGGTCTCCTCTACCTCCGCCAGGTCCATGCGGTCCCGGTTCTCCCTGCAGACACAGAACCAGAGCCAGAGTTCAGTACCCTCCTGCTCATTACGTTTACTGTAACTACAAGAAGTTTGTTCCATTTTTTAATTCCATAAGTCGTTATATTGTTGTATATATATGGACAAAATCACAAGCACCACATCAGATGAACACGTTACCTGTCCTGCTCTAGTTTGGAGACCCTCCAGATAAACCAACAGCAGAACCAAATATGCTGGTTAGACTTTAAAACATTTGATTCTAATATTAAGAACTCAGAGAGAAATGAAGTTTTCAACCAATTCATCAGCCAGCTGCAGGAAACGATCACATCTATCCGAATTTCAATATTTAAACTCCACATGGATGCAGGCTGAGGTGTTAGGCGTTTGTCTTCAAACTAAAGTTACCAATAGGATCTTTAGACGTTGACATTTATACCTGCTCTCCGTGGATTCCCTCCAGTCCATCTTCTCCATCGTCACCCTGCAGCAGTGGAAGAGAAACACCTGTCAGGTCTCACTGCTTCCATTTCAAGAGCTGGTCCAAACATCCTTGAGTGAACACATCACTCACCCGCTCGCCTGAGACTCCTCGCTTCCCCTGCACGCACAAACGAAGGGATTCAAACACATCGTCCAATCAAAGTTATACAACCGAGAAACACATTTTGTTTGGTACTTTGATGAAGCCTGGACATGAACGAGTTCACGAATCGAGGCAGATAAAGTATGATACCTTCTCTCCTCGGACTCCTGGACAGCCTTGACTGCCTGGAGGTCCAGCAGGTCCACCAGGTCCTCGATCACCCTTCAAACAACGAAGGGAGGAGACGTTCCTGTTATATTCCTCACTGACTCCAGTCGTTGTACTTTGGCTTCTGTCCATGTCTTCACTTTGATGCACAATAAAAACTGAATGAAGAGGCACTTACAGACGGTCCCTCATCCCCAAAGAAACCTGGCTGACCCTTCAGTCCAGAAGCACCCTGTTCAGGAAAACCAGCAGCAGAATTCATGTGTTAATGTCTCCTAATGTCATATGATGTAAGGTATAATGTAAGGAGGTTGACCTCCTGTCCTGTCACTCTTTGAATACACTGAGAGGTTTGATGGGATGCACAGAACATGAAGTACGTCCTCAGACTGGAGGCGTGTTGCTTCTTTATGAAGTCACTCAGCAGAGTCAGCTGGCCACGCTTCATATTACTTTAGATACATTTACCCAAATGTTCTCATCATCGTGTATGACGTGAAGTCACCTTTGGCCCGGGGAGCCCTGGAGGACCACGTGGGCCGTCCGGTCCAGAACATTTGCACCTGACATTGCAGCACACTCGCTCTGACACTGAGTCCTGCAGAAAGAGAGACATAGGTTACACAAACCAAACAGTGTCAGCACGTCATGAGCACGTCGGGGTGACGCAGCCTCCTTGTGTCTCTGCTGCACCTATAAGCAGGTTTTATCTGACTTGGAGTGCATCCTCCAGTCTTACGATCTGTTTGAGGACGGTGCTGCCGACGCTCGGCATGTCGATGCTCAGGGGAAGCTTGTAGTCGAACCCTCGGCCGAACTCCACCATCTGCAGCTGCTCGGGATTACGCACGTCCTCCAGCGCCACAACCAGCAGAGCGCTGACTCCTGCACACGACGAACACAACAGGACGTAGGTTTACTGTCTCAGAGGAGTTCATGTGTTATTTCTCTACAACACAGAGGATGAAATGATTTCACAGTAGATCCCTCAGTGTTATTATATCAAACACCTTCCTGGAGATGCTGCAAAACCAGGTCCATGTGTGGAGTGGACGGAGAGTTCAGCCCACTCAGTCACCACTGTCACACGACTGAACCAGAAAACCTTTTTTTTGGTTTTTGTTTCCATTCAGAATGACTGAAACTGTTTGTATTGGTTATATCAGGTGTGTCCAAAGTCTGGCCCAGGGGCCAATCATGGGCCACAGTCAGATGTCATGTGGCCCGAAGCTTTGTTTTTCTAACGTATTATTTGGGCTTAGCCACGTTAGAGGAAGCACAGAATATTTCTGTCCACAGACGCAACTACAGGGGTGGAAAGAAAAGACGGACGAGAATGAATGAATCTATACTTCTCTCAGTTTTTACCAGACTTGATCAGATCTTCTTTTTTAGCCATCAGATCCGTCACCTCTTCATCAAGTCCGTCTGAGAAGATCACCATCACCTGAACGGAGAGTCAGTCAGACGTGTTACTGTAACATCATCATTGTACAAACGTTCATGACTTTGATGACTCTGTGTCACTCACCTTCACACCAGCTCTGGATTGGGATGAGAAAAGGTTTTTGAAGGACTCCAGCAGGGCTTTGTTGAAGTAGGTAGGTTGTGACATCCGTAGGTTCGTGATTTTCTTCACCACGTCCTCATTGTAACTTTCGAAGTTTGTGTCATATAAGGAACGTCCATTACGATCTACGACGTGGAAGGCCATTTGGGTCGTGATCGGTTTGTTAACACAGCAGAGGCTAGGTATCGAGGAAACATAGTGGATGATCTCTGGCAGGAAGTCCTGGAGCTTGGGGTGGTCACTGAATATCATCCCATCAGGACCTCTGGTTCTTCGGGTAATATCAAATCCAACAGCGATATCAATGGTGCAGTCTGTGTCAAAGGGAAATATGTCTTTACCTCTGGAAATCACACAGGAATATGGTGGGAAAGAAGTGGAGACAGAGAGGAAAGTCACTTACCGAGAGGAGATGGATCGTCTCTGCAGATGTTATCGATTAAATGATTCTTCACCTTTTCTTTCTCTTCGTCGCCCTGTATTTTGTACACCCTCTCTGGGGTGTGAGAGATCTGCAAGAGCTGCAGGAGGTGCAAGTCTTCAAAGCCGACAGCAAACACCTTGATCCCCATTTTACTGAGGAGGTCAGCTGCATCTTCCACATCATCCTTAGAATCTCCGTTTGTCATCAATACCAGATACTTGCCGAATTTACGGTCACGCGACGCATCAAAGTATTTCTTAATCTGGTACAAGGCTTTATTAATATAGGTGTCTCCACCACGTTGTTCCATTTTGTCGATGTGTTCAATCATATCCTCTGTTTTGGAGAGAACGTTGAGGTCAAACTCATCCCTTAGATTACTGCTGAACTGTGCAAGTCCAATATGCACAAACTCTTTTCCCACTTTAAAGCTTTTCACTAGCTCTCTCGTGAGGTTTTTCATGATGGCGTAATTGTACGAGTTGGTGCTGTCAGACTGATCAAGGAGAAAGACCAAGTCGAGTGTTTCTTTGGAGCAAACTACCGAAGCAAAGGAAAAGAAAAGCATTAGTCCACATTACTAACAACTGAGTGTGCCTACTCCTCCCTCAGTTTTGGTCTCACAGACACTAAACAGGTCTCAAACCGACCGGCTTGGCCGGGAATGGTGTGCTGAGACTTTTCTCAGAGTTTCACCAAAAACCAGGCCAAAGTTTACAATGGGTGTGTATTGGTAGAATGTTCCAGAGTGGAGAGGGAGAGAAACATTTGTCAGAAAATACATTTTCAAACGGCTCTCGTGGCCACAAATGTCACTCTACAGAAATAATTTCTACATAGAAACGTAGGAGAATTGGTGGGCTACGCAGCGATATCACTGCTGAAGCTGTCAGACTTCTAGTTTTGGCGGGAGACGCACTGATGCGCCAGGATCACCCACCGACAGCCCCATCTACTCCCATGTTAACTGGAGAGGAGCACGGGGCACCTGTTCTTTCTCTCTCTCCCCAGGTCACATGTTTTAACTTCACACACTGAAATTGGGTATTCACATGGTCGACAAGATGAGGATGCTCACGGTCATTTGGGCTTTTTGATACCACCTACCGTTTGGCATTAGTGTCCACTAGTTGGAGGGGGTTCATTTAGAGACTTTCTGTGTCTCTCAGCAGTCACTCACACACAGACAGAGCACAGCTGCAGTTCATTACTCTGACCTGCAGCTGACCCTGGTTGCTTGGCAACCTCAAGCCTGCCTTTGACTGACTTTGTTGAAGTCTGTGCTGCTGCAGGGTCAGTAATAATGTGTCACACACACTCTCGACCTTAGATGTGAATATATTTATACAGTACTTTGAATGTCATCCACACTCTTACCTGGTTTTGTGCTATTGCAGAGTTCTTTGTAAATATTCTCGTGCAGACGTTCTAGTTCCACAAAACTGTCCACATAAAAAACTTTGGATTTGTCGTCACCAGCAATGGTCATCAACTCTTCCCTGTTTGCATTTTTCACTCCAACACTGTAGACTTGCACCCCGTTGTGTCGCAGTGCATCGGATGGGTTCTTCAGGTTATTAAAGTCATTAGCATGCCCATCTGTGACCACCATGAGAATCTGAGGCACCTTTAATTCTTTGCGGCCACCATGTTCAGCATTAAAAAACTCTAATGAGTAAGCCAAGGCTTTGCCTGTGTAGGTGTTTCCATCTGGTGGCTTCACGTTTCTTATTGCTTCAAGAATGTCTTGTTTGGAGTCAAACTCATTCAGAGAAAAAACATTTTCTGGTTCATCAGAGTAGATAATTACACCAAAACGAGCCAGGCTCTTTCCAACTGTGGTTTTGTTCACTATCGATTCCATAAACGTATGCATGCTACTGAACTCTTCGGCGATGCTTCCGGACCCGTCCACCAGGAAAATAATGTCGACTTGGTTTATCTTCTTACAATCTGGATGAATAAAAAAGACAAAGGAGGGATGTGAAGAATTCATTAGTTCTTATTGAATTCTCAAAAAAACAAAACCTAAAGCAACATTTCACAACTTTTCTACTGAGTCATACCTCCTTTCATTCCCAGTCTGTACGTCTGTTCTCACACTATGTAACTTTCGGGTCGGGAGAAGTACGTAACGCTTTACGGCACTAAGTCACACACACCAACTATTTCACTGATTCTGGTGAAACTGGATCAGATTTTATGGAGAAAATGTTTCCTGGTTTGTTTTCAGGCCCAGCAGTCAGCAGCTTCTATGGACATGATGGCAGAGGAGCAGCGAGTGAAGAGGACGCTGACGGAGGAAGCTAAGAAGAGAAAAGGAGAGAGTGAGCGAGCAAGAAGCCGCCGGACAAGAGTAAATCTGGGACTGACTTTTAGTGGTTGGTGAGAGCTTGGTGAAATAAAAGGCTGAAAGACAGACGCCGAGCTGGGCTGACTGCTGCTGGACTAGTCAGTGATATTAGCTGCTGCTGGGTCTGCTGCTGCTGACCTGGATGATGATTGGCTGTTGATCAGAAGTAATGTAATCAGAGTAAATACTCGAGTAGTGGGATTACACTCTGACACTGTAAACTGTAAAAATACAAAAGGTTGTATTGCCTTACTTCTTGTTGGCTCACAGATCTTGAATGCCAACTCGCTTTCCAACTTCCTCAGTGCATCAAAGTCCTTCACATTAAAGACCCGGTCTGATGATCCGACAATGTCCTTCAGCTCGGCTTTGTTGGCGCCCTCCACTCCAAAGGCGTAGATCACCACTTTTTTGTCTCTAAGAGCTGCAGCAGGGCCTTTGACCGGATCATTGGATTTACCGTCTGTTATCACCACCAGGTTCTGTTTCAGGTTAGAACGCCCTCCTTGAGTTACATCGAAATATCTGGACACCTCTGTGATGGCCCTTCCTGTGCGCGTGCCTTCATTCAAGTGTTCCATGCGATCGATGGCTCGATACATTTCTTCCTTGCTGTAGTATTGGCTAAGTGGGAACTCCAGATTGTAGCTGGTGCTGAACTGCATGACACCAACATGAATTTTATTCTCCCCGACGGCAGACTTGTTGATGACAGATTTGATGAACTCTTTCATTTTCTGGTAGTCTTCCTCACTGATGCTCTCCGAGCTGTCGACCAGGAAGAAGACGTCACTGTACACGTCCTCACAAACTGTGGACACAACACAGAAACGTTAACGTTGTTTCCTCTTTCCCGCCTTTTCTGGACATTATTGAGCTTGCAGGGAATAAGACAAGCTGCTGATTTCTAAACGCATGTTTACATTCGAACTCTGTGAGCTAATTTACAGGAAACAGAATTTGCAGTTTTATTTTAATTGCATAAAAACTGTTATTAATAAAATTATGGGAACAACCAAATTCTGATGATGACAAATTAAAGTTATTTCTCATTTTTGTACAGAAAGGTCACTATATTACTTGTACAGTAGTTTTTCAGTGGCTGTGGCTCAGGTCATTGGGTTGTCCAGTAATGAACCCCAAAGTGTTTCTCTGTCAAACACTGAAATGTCAGCAAATTGAAATGATATTTTACATTGTTTCATTTGACTGTATGTTTCAGCTTTGCTTACTGTCTGGAGCACAGATGTGTGTCATGATGTTGTCCTTGATGGTCTTAAGAGCATCAAAATGATTGACAAAGAAAGTCTTGTCGCCGGCAATCTCTTTCAGCTCCGCTTCACTGGCATCCTTCACCCCGACGGCGAGGACGGTGATGTTCCGCTCCCTCAGTGCATTTGCAGGAATCGTGACTTTATCCTGAGACTGTCCATCAGTGATGACCACCAGGTACTGCGGGACACCGCGACTCTCTCTGTCAAAGTAGCGTACCATGAATGCTAAGGCCTTTCCTGTCTCTGTCCCGCCTCCTTCATGTAAGATACTCGACACGGCTTTCTCCAGTTTAACGGCGTCTGAGTGGGCTGTCAGGTTAAACTGCAGTGTTGGATCCGTAGCATATTTCACAAGCCCCATGCGGACATTCTGTGGCCCAATGTTAAAAGAACGAATAAAGTCAATGATGAAGTTCTTCATATCATCAAAGTCCTGGTTCCCGATGCTACCTGAGTCGTCCATCAGGAAAAAGATGTCGGCTTCATCTTTCTGTGTACACGCTAGAGAGAAAAATGTAAGTTAGATCTTTTCATGCAGTCGAAGGTTAAAAATGAACACAAACTGACAGAACAGCAACATGTGTCATCTCACATGGATGGACCAGTCATCGCTGACCAGGGTCCACGCTCATATGAAAACAGTGAGCATGATTAAAACACTTCAAACCTTCTTTGACAGCTTGTCTGTCCTTAGTGACCTTGAACGTGTCAATGATGTCTTTGCACAGGGTCTTCTGCAGGCTCTGCTTCAGGCCTTTCAGGTCAGTGAAAGCGTCCAGACTGAAAACATGGTTCTGAAGCGCAACCTGGTTCAGCTGGAGGTCGTCTGCATTTCTGATTCCCACAGCGTAAAGCGTGACACCAGCCCGGCGGAGAGTACTTGCAGCGTTGCTCACACTATCGTCGGATTTGCCCTCAGTGATCAGCACTGCCACCCGCTGCACGCCGTTCCTGCTGCCCTTTTGCTCAAAGATTGTTTCCCGGGTGAAGGTCAGGGCATCTCCAGTGTTTCTGCCACCTCCACGGTGAGGCTGGTAAGGCAGGATCTTTATGAACTGCAGGATTTCGGCCTTGTTATTGAACGTGTTGAGGTAGACGAGTGCGGTGGGACTGTGGCTGTACGTAACGATGCCCACACGGACTCTCGCCGGACCAACATCCAAGCCGCTCACCATCGCGTGCAGGAATGTGCGCACCAGCGCGAAGTTGGTGACTCCAACACTGTCGGACTCATCAACGATGAACACAACGTCTGCCACACTGACCTCTTTGCAATCTGTGGAAGGACGGAAACGAGTTATCTTAAAAACTGTTTGTCGCTTCCTAACATCCAGTCAAATGACAGATCGAGGCGTCGTGGTCAGCTTGCTTAGTGCCCAAAGGATGACGGATGATGTTTCTTACCTTCAGTGACATTTGTGTCCAGGTGCTCAGACATGATGAGACTTTTTAAAAGAGTTGCTTTGGGAGAATCAAATACGAAGCCAGGACTGGCAAATGAGTTCAATGAATCCATCGATGCGCCTGCACTCATTGCAGCAAGAGTTATTCCTGCTGATCGGATGGTGTGAGCCGGCCTAGCTACGGGATCGTCCGAGTCTTTTCCACTCACCAGGACCAAGAACTGCTGAGCGCCTTTGTAGGCACGCCCGCCCGTCTCACTGGTGAAAAAGTTCTTGTAGGCGTACTCCAGAGCAGAACCCACGTTCCGTGGCCTGTGGTCCTGTGGACGCAGGCGCAAACGCTTGACAGCGACCACGGCGTCCTGCTTGGTCTGAAAAGCATTGAGGAGGAATTCAGCGTGGACACTGTCGGCATACTGGGCCAAACCCACGCGGTAGGTGGACGCTCCAGCGTCAAGCTGATTGATCAGTTTGATGAGTTCAGATCTAAACAAGGAGAACGATGCTTGAGCAATGCCGCTGTCCAGCACGAAGAAAACATCTGCAAACTTCTCTTCCAAAGCTGAAAGACAAAACCAGACAACAGGGTTACCTTTGTTTCAGAGCACAGTCTCAGGGCCCAGCCGATACTCAGGCTGGGATTCACTGACTGGCTGACTGTGCACCTCCATCTATTTGTGTCATTCATCATGTCGTCTCCAATACTTTGAACCTGCCCTGATCAAATGATGCCTGATTTAAAGTCTGTGGTCATGGTTGGTGTTGATGGTGAGTGTGGTGATTGTTGGAACATCAGGTTAAAGGAGCAGCCTTCATGGTGTCGTTGGTTACCTCGTCTCTGATCCTCCGCAGTGATGCAAAGTGTTTTCAGCAGACCGTCCGTCAGCCTCTGCAGAGCCTGGAAGCTCTCGATGGAGAAAAGGAAGCGCTCTGAAGGCTGATTGGACCCGAGCTTCTCCAGGTTGACTTGTCCTACAGCGATGCCAAACACTATGACTCCGTGCTGCCTCAGACGCTGAGCAGGCGCGATCACATCATCTGTGGAGTCACCGCCTGTGAGGACCACGGCGATCTGAGGAACCCGTTGCTTGGCCCGGCTCCCCGCCTCTTTGGTGAAGTACCGTGTCCGGAGGAAGTCGACGGCCTCGCCCGTTTCTCTGCCTCCTGTTCGATGGGGAACCTGTCCCACCGCAGACAGCAGGGAACGCTTGTCTGTGTGATCCTTCAGCAGGAACTCCTGGAAAGGTTCATCAGTGTACTGAGCCAAGCCGACCCGAACTTCTTTGAGGCCGATGTCGAGGGCCTTGATGATGCTGCCAAGAAAGTGCCGGACCTCCTGAAAGTTATCAGGACTGATGCCAGAGGAGGAATCAACCAGGAAGACGATGTCGGCCACGGTGGGAGCTTCACACACTGGACAGGGGAAGAATGGAGTCAGTGCCTCTCCGCGCTCTCACTCATCATTGTTCAGTTTGAATACCAACCTGCCGTCTGAGCGGCCACGCCGCTGGAGCACGCTGCCAGAATGAGGACGAGCAGCAGGCTCACTCTCCCCGTCATGGTGGGATGAATCCAGAATTTCTCTCTTCCTGCAACACGAGTCAGAACTTCATCATCAAAGCACAGAAAAAACAAGAGGACGAAGACGAGTTACAGTGGAACAGGTGGGAAACAGTTTTACATCCATCCTTACGGCCTGTCCTTGAATTTAAACTTTGAATCTGATGGCAGCAACACATCGGAGAAGAAGACAGCTGTGAATGCAGCTGGATCATCTCACAGGTCGTCTACACTTCATAATGTCATTCAAACATTCAGCCAATCAGAAGAGAGCTCTGTACCAAGGTGCAGAGCTGAAAACCAATCCTGTGTGTCGGTGATGTTCAGGCCCTGCAGCCACAGAGCATCAAACACAGAAGATCCATCAACGCTGAACCACATGAACACGAGTCAGAGAGTCAGAGTCAGAGAGTCAGAGTCAGAGAGTCAGAGTCAGAGTCAGAGAGTCAGAGTCAGAGAGTCAGAGAGTCAGAGTCAGAGAGTCAGAGTCAGAGAGTCAGAGTCAGAGTCAGAGAGTCAGAGTCAGAGAGTCAGAGTCAGAGAGTCAGAGTCAGAGAAGTCAGAGTCAGAGAAGTCAGAGTCAGAGAGCCAGAGAGTCAGAGAGCCAGAGTCAGAGAGTCAGAGTCAGAGAGTCAGAGTCAGAGAGTCAGAGTCAGAGAGTCAGAGAGTCAGAGAGCGACCTGCCTCCATGCAGACTGTCCCTGCTAATAATGTTTGAAGCAGAAAACAGGAGACGGTGAAGAAGAAATCTCAATGATCACGTCCTCACAAGGGGCCAGAGAAACATCCTGCACATTCTGCAGTCCTTCCACGATCTCGCCTCCGTGTCTGCAACTTCATCAGTCCAACACAGAAACAGCAGACATGAAGACAGAAGACAGAAGACAGCTGGAAACAGATGAACATTTATCAGTCGGACTGCAGAAGGACTGAGCGCTTTAGATTCTGACGGCCAACAGAAAGTGCTTGCTGCTTCACGGAGGATTCATTCTAACAGTGAATACATGACGGATGCAGCTGTAACAGCTTTAGCTGCTCACAGCCACCGTGTAACACAGAGGACCTCACCTCAGCTCAATAAAAGACTGATGGACACACAGAGCATGGACACACAGAGCATGGACACACAGAGCATGGACAGAGCATGGACACACAGAGCATGGACACACAGAGCATGGACACACAGAGCATGGACAGAGCATGGACACACAGAGCATGGACACACAGAGCATGGACAGAGCATGGACACACAGAGCATGGACACACAGAGCATGGACACACAGAGTATGGACAGAGCATGGACACACAGAGTATGGACAGAGCATGGACAGACAGAGCATGGACACACAGAGCATGGACAGACAGAGCATGGACAGAGCATGGACACACAGAGCATGGACACACAGAGCATGGACAGAGCATGGACAGACAGAGCGTGGACACACAGAGCATGGACAGACAGAGCGTGGACAGAGCATGGACAGACAGAGCATGGACACACAGAGCATGGACAGAGCATGGACACACAGAGTATGGACAGAGCATGGACACACAGAGCATGGACAGAGCATGGACAGACAGAGCATGGACACACAGAGCATGGACAGACAGAGCATGGACAGAGCATGGACACACAGAGCATGGACACACAGAGCATGGACAGAGCATGGACACACAGAGCATGGACACACAGAGCATGGACACACAGAGTATGGACAGAGCATGGACACACAGAGCATGGACAGAGCATGGACAGACAGAGCATGGACACACAGAGCATGGACAGACAGAGCATGGACAGAGCATGGACACACAGAGCATGGACACACAGAGCATGGACAGAGCATGGACAGACAGAGCGTGGACACACAGAGCATGGACAGACAGAGCGTGGACAGAGCATGGACAGACAGAGCATGGACACACAGAGCATGGACAGAGCATGGACAGACAGAGCATGGACACACAGAGCATGGACAGACAGAGCGTGGACAGACAGGGCGTGGACAGACAGAGCATGGACACAGGTCACCTGTCACAGCACAAACTAAACGTCTTCATGTCTGACAGCATGTCCAGCATGAAGACACACTGACTGAGACGACGCAGCGTGTCTCCTCTCTGACATCCTGGACCTTTAATATCTCCACCGAGCTTCTGAAGTCTTTGATACATTCAGGTCCACAAAGTCCTGCTGATCACACCAAAACCTGCAGTGAGCAGAGCATCAGTCACCCTCTCTATGAAGGACAGTCTGTGACAGTCTCTGTGACAGTCTCTGTGACAGTGATTCTCAAACATGGACAGTCAGCTACGATCTCTGCAGGCTCCACAGCGCGAGCCTCAAACCAAGCACGAGCTGTCAGCTGAGTTCAAGCTGCATTTTCTGTCTGAGTGACAAACATCGCCTGTGAAACATGAAGCCAACGTTCCAGCTGTTCACATCTAAAGTGTCATCATCAAGGAGACGCTCAGACTTACAGATCTGCTGCTGCAGCCGCTCCCTCTGCAGCCAAACACAGAGTCCAGCAGTGATGTAGGGAGCTGCAGGGTGATGAAGGAGGTGGAGGAGGAGGATTGGTTGGACACGGTTCCTCCATCTCCGCCCACAGCGGGGAGACAGAGATAAACTTTAAGTGTTAGTGCTGTGTGAATTAGTGTTGACCTCTGACAGCAGATGGATTTCGGAGGAATCGCAGAGTCAGCAGTCGAACGATGAGCTGAACTGTTTCCAGACTACAAGCTATCTTTCAGCTGCTGACCTCTGGGAGAAATAAAAGAACTCATGTGGTCGAAGGAAATGAAGGATCCGATCTCTTTGTGAGATCATCCTGTCGTTGTTACCTCTAAGTGGTGCTGCAGCACCGCCCGTCTGAGGGGGTCCAGGATCTGCCAGGAGGTTAAAACGAACACATCGAGCAGGAACATCCAGAGCAGCACACAGCCTGATCGCTGCAGACGACAACGTTTACTGCACAGTCCAGTCTGTTCTGAGAGAGTCATGTGTTCATATTTCATCTGCCATGCCTTCACTTCCACACATTCTACTGTCACAGTTCATTCAGAGAAACACAGAAAGTCAAATGAGAGCTGGTGGATGTGATTCACCTTCAGTCTGACGCTGTGGACTGAATAAACCCTCCATGTTTTGTTGAACAGCACAGCGAAGCCCACAGTGTGTCCCACCGACAGAGTCCAGAGACCGACCTGCAGGGTCAAACACGTCCAACACGTGACGCACATGTAACGGAACTAAAGCTGTCAGACAAAAGTAATCGAGTAAAAAGTACAACGTGTCACTGATTCTGGTGAAACTGGATCAGATTTTATGGAGAAAATGTTTCCTGGTTTTCCCTCTGATGTCCTCCATTAGTGACACAGCTGATAAACTGCCTGTTCTGGAGAAGCTGGATTAAAGCTACTTCCACTGTGCTATGACACAGATGTTTGAGCTGGACACAGAGTGTGTGTGTGTGTGTGTGTGTGTGGAGGAGTTCGTCTGGCTGCAGAGTTTTGTGATTTTTTGTTAAATTCTGGAGAATCCTAAATTAAACACTGGAAGTTCTGGGGAAATTCTGAAGAAAATGTCTGGCAGAGTTCTGAGTGTCCGACCTGTGCACACACTGAACATCATCCTTTAGTTCACCTGTAGGTCTGTTCTCCACGGCCTGAACTAACACAGACAGATGTGTGTGCAGCCACCACCCATGAGAGACGACAGACAAAGACTACGTCAGGTTTTAGACAGTCTGTGACAGTCACAGAGACTACGTCAGGTTTTAGACAGTCTGCGGGGACGTCTCAGAGACTACGTCAGGTTTTAGACAGTCTGTAGGACGTCTCAGAGACTACGTCCAGGTTTTAGACAGTCTGCGGGGACGTCTCAGAGACTACGTCCAGGTTTTAGACAGTCTGCGGGGACGTCACAGAGACTACGTCAGGTTTTAGACAGTCTGCGGGGACGTCTCAGAGACTACGTCAGGTTTTAGACAGTCTGTAGGACGTCACAGAGACTACGTCAGGTTTTAGACAGTCTGCGGGGACGTCTCAGAGACTACGTCAGGTTTTAGACAGTCTGTGACAGTCACAGAGACTACGTCAGGTTTTAGACAGTCTGCGGGGACGTCTCAGAGACTACGTCAGGTTTTAGACAGTCTGTAGGACGTCTCAGAGACTACGTCCAGGTTTTAGACAGTCTGCGGGGACGTCTCAGAGACTACGTCAGGTTTTAGACAGTCTGTAGGACGTCTCAGAGACTACGTCCAGGTTTTAGACAGTCTGCGGGGACGTTACAGAGACTACGTCAGGTTTTAGACAGTCTGTAGGACGTCACAGAGACTACGTCAGGTTTTAGACAGTCTGCGGGGACGTCTCAGAGACTACGTCAGGTTTTAGACAGTCTGTGACAGTCACAGAGACTACGTCAGGTTTTAGACAGTCTGCGGGGACGTCTCAGAGACTACGTCAGGTTTTAGACAGTCTGTAGGACGTCTCAGAGACTACGTCCAGGTTTTAGACAGTCTGCGGGGACGTCTCAGAGACTACGTCAGGTTTTAGACAGTCTGTAGGACGTCTCAGAGACTACGTCCAGGTTTTAGACAGTCTGCGGGGACGTCACAGAGACTACGTCAGGTTTTAGACAATCTGCGGGGACGTCTCAGAGACTACGTCAGGTTTTAGACAGTCTGTAGGACGTCACAGAGACTACGTCAGGTTTTAGACAGTCTGTAGGACGTCACAGAGACTACGTCCCTTCATCAGGTCTATCTATCTGAACCATGGAGGTTCATGTTTGGACCGGTCAGTCTTCACAGACAGACAGCTGGATCCTGCAAACTCTGCTCTGTCCTCCTCTTCCTCCATCTTCTGGACTTCAGTCAGTCTGAGAGGGGAAACAAGTTTCACTGGAAATCATCTGACAGACCCAAACTAAACAGTTCAGCTGTGTGTGTGTGTGTGTGTATTACTGAGTGTTTTGGGGCCACAAACTAAATCTCATTCAGGTCATACAGAAAGCTGAGAGCCAGCCCTGACCACACCCACCTGTCCATCAAAGTCTGAACCCTGCATAACTTTAAGCCTTAATATAATGTGAACAGGTGAGTTGTATATAAATTCACCCTCAGTACAGTTGTCATGAACGGGGAAATTAGCTACAGAGACCAAAACTGTTTTTGTACCAGGCTGTAAACATGTTTATTTCTGCTGTCTAACATGGGGACTTATGGAGACTGACTGACTTGATGATAGGCTGACCTTTTAAATAACTGAAGTTATGAATCAGAGTTTGTTAAACAGACGTGTGAACTGTCAGGTCACGTGTTGTTAGCATGTGTTAGCGTGTTGTTAGCATGTTGTATATTTGAAGGGGCTGGCTCTGCATACAACCCTATGGATAACCAGTCAGTACAACATTTGAACATGGAGTCTTTAATGAACTGTGGACAGAAGTGACAGAAATAAAACGTCTTTAATTCACTTTCAGTCTCTGCAACAAGTTTCGAGTCTCTAAAGAAATGAAGTGAAGTGAAGGCCGCCTGAAAAGAAGCTAACACAAAGACTGATGGGAAACGATCAGCTCTGTCCTTTCACTGCCTCTCTGGACCGGCCAGGCTGACGGCCGGGTCCCCTCCCTCTGCCTCCTCCTCCTCCTCCTCCTCCTCCTCCTTTCTTCCTCTTGTGTCCTGGTCTCTGTCCAGTCAACCCTCCACCCTCCTCCCTGTTAGCAGTCCACAGGGCGTCATAGCGGCCCGGCGCCTGGTATCCGGGCTGGCTGCAGTCCAGTGGCTCTCTGGAGAGGAGGACCCAGATGGCGGGCACGTTCCTGTTGACCGTTAAGCTGTCGAGGCCGGCGTCGGGCTCCAGCGGCTCCCACACCTCCACCACGGTGCTGTACAGCAGCCTGGTGAGCTGGTGGAGACCCTTCACGCGCCGCTTCACGATCTCAGTGCACGTGATGGCTTTCGACACGCCCTTACCGGTCGCCGTGAAGACGAGGTGTTTGCAGAGCGGCCGGCCCGGCGCTTCCTGTTGTCCCTCCATGGACACGCCTCCTTCCTCAGGTGTGGGCCGACCCTCGGCATCAGCCTCTCGGGCGCTGGCCTCCATGCGGCTCAGGGCGTAACGCAGCAGGTTGCGGATCTTGCTGCCGTCTTTGACGCGGACCTCCGGCGTGTCAGGGGCGAGACCGGGGAACGGGCAGACAAACGGCTGCTCCACCGTCCGAGCCTTCCTGTAGTTCTCCATCTGCAGACAGAGTAAGATTTGTGTTTACCTGGAGAAGTACGTAACGCTTTACGGCACTAAGTCACACACACCAACTATTTCACTGATTCTGGTGAAACTGGATCAGATTTTATGGAGAAAATGTTTCCTGGTTTTCCCTCTGATGTCCTCCGGCTGCTCCGCCTCAACTCTCTGTGATTTACAGAGTTTATGATGGACAGTGAAGTAAACTGCTGACAGCTGGAGCTGCTGTTAGCTCATGTTAGCTCAGTCTGTTAGCTGCTGTTAGCTCATGTTAGCTCAGTCTGTTAGCTGCTGTTAGCTCAGTCTGTTAGCTGCTGTTAGCTCATGTTAGCTCAGTCTGTTAGCTGCTGTTAGCTCATGTTAGCTCAGTCTGTTAGCTGCTGTTAGCTCAGTCTGTTAGCTGCTGTTAGCTCAGTCTGTTAGCTGCTGTTAGCTCATGTTAGCTCAGTCTGTTAGCTGCTGTTAGCTCATGTTAGCTCAGTCTGTTAGCTGCTGTTAGCTCAGTCTGTTAGCAGCTGTTAGCTCAGTCTGTTAGCAGCTGTTAGCTCAGTCTGTTAGCAGCTGTTAGCTCAGTCTGTTAGCTCAGTCTGTTAGCTGCTGTTAGCTCAGTCTGTTAGCTGCTGTTAGCTCAGTCTGTTAGCTGCACCTCCTGGTCTTTGTCTTGACTTGCAGCAGAGCCGGTGTCATGCCAGAACAGGAGCTGGGCTGACTGCTGTTGGACTAGTCAGTAATATTAGCTGCTGCTGGTGACCTGGCTGATGATTGGCTGTTGGCTGTAATGTAATCAGAACAAATACTCGAGTATCGCTGTAGCCATGGTTACCACAGTGGGATTACACTGTGATGGACGCAGCAGGTGTCAGGTGACCTCACAGCTCTGACGTGCTGTCGGCGTCACACATACTCTGAACTGTTTACACTCCTGAACAAACTCACTCCGCTGCCCAGAACCAGCAGAGCCCGGTGTACCGGGTGGACGCCGAACGAACAAAGCCTTCGTGATGATTTAACACCACGTTCAAACATTTTCCTGACCCGCGTGCTGCCGCAGAAAACGTGAAACGTGACCTGCGCGGCGCGGCTAAGCTACAAGCTAACGTTTTCCCACGTCAAAACACCTCGACTCCCGCGTGAGAGCTCCGATTAAACACGTGGACATCAGCGTGAACTGTCATGAATAATAATAATAATCAGTCTAAACTCACCTGGTCGTTGTTTCACTCCGGAAGCCTCCACATGTCACCACACACCGAGCACAGCTGCTTCCTCTTCTCTACGGGCCACTTCCGCTTCCGTTACTGCCCCCTGCTGACGTCACTAGTCCGCTGTTGCTTTCAAAAACTTCAATACCCATATTTGGACAAACTACGTCCAGGTTTTAGACAGTCTGTGACAGTCACAGAGACTACGTCCTGTTTTAGACAGTCTGTGACAGTCACAGAGACTACGTCCTGTTTTAGACAGTCTGTGACAGTCTCAGAGACTACGTCCCAGGTTTTAGACAGTCTGTGACAGTCTCAGAGACTACGTCCTGTTTTAGACAGTCTGTGACAGTCTCAGAGACTACGTCCAAGTTTTTGACAGTCTGCGGGGACGTCATGGAGGACATTTAAAAACATAAACAGGTAGATCAGGTGACAGTGACAAGATGATGGTAATGTTATTGTTAATAACATCTAATAATAATTAGATACACATATTATAAATGTGTGTATGTACACAGAATATGATATAATGATATATAGTATATACGTAATAAAAACTTGTCACAGACACACACACACAGACACACACACACACACACAGACACACACACACACACACACACAGACACACACACACACACACACAGACACACACAGACACACACACACACACACACACAGACACACACACAGACACACACACACACACACACACAGACACACACACACACACACACAGACACACACAGACACACACACACACACACACACAGACACACACACACACACACACACACACAGATTTCCTGTAAATGTAGAACAGGGAAGTGCCCTGAAAGTGAAAGTGTTTGTTCAGCCTCCATGTTGAGTGCACGGAGCAGCAGGAGGAGCTGAGCAGGGTGAGTGTGAATCCAACATTTGATTTATTACATTATTTTACTGTCTGAACACAAACTACTTGATTTCTCTGACTCGGTGTTTCGGTTCAACGAGTGACCGTGTTAGCTGGTGCCCATGTTAGCTGTTAGCTGGTGACCGTGTTAGCTGGTGCCCGTGTTAGCTGGTGCCCGTGTTAGCTGGTGCCCGTGTTAGCTGTTAGCTGGTGCCCGTGTTAGCTGGTGACCGTGTTAGCTGGTGACCGTGTTAGCTGTTAGCTGGTGCCCGTGTTAGCTGGTGACCGTGTTAGCTGGTGACCGTGTTAGCTGTTAGCTGGTGCCCGTGTTAGCTGGTGACCGTGTTAGCTGGTGACCGTGTTAGCTGTTAGCTGGTGCCCGTGTTAGCTGGTGACCGTGTTAGCTGGTGACCGTGTTAGCTGTTAGCTGGTGACCGTGTTAGCTGGTGACCGTGTTAGCTGGTGACCGTGTTAGCTGTTAGCTGGTGACCGTGTTAGCTGGTGCCCGTGTTAGCTGGTGCCCGTGTTAGCTGGTGACCGTGTTAGCTGGTGACCGTGTTAGCTGTTAGCTGGTGCCCGTGTTAGCTGGTGACCGTGTTAGCTGGTGACCGTGTTAGCTGTTAGCTGGTGCCCGTGTTAGCTGTTAGCTGGTGCCCGTGTTAGCTGTTAGCTGGTGACCGTGTTAGCTGGTGACCGTGTTAGCTGGTGACCGTGTTAGCTGTTAGCTGGTGCCCGTGTTAGCTGTTAGCTGGTGCCCGTGTTAGCTGTTAGCTGGTGACCGTGTTAGCTGGTGACCGTGTTAGCTGGTGACCGTGTTAGCTGTTAGCTGGTGCCTGTGTTAGCTGGTGACCGAGTTAGCTGGTGACCGTGTTAGCTGGTGACCGTGTTAGCTGTTAGCTGGTGCCCGTGTTAGCTGGTGCCCGTGTTAGCTGTTAGCTGGTGCCCGTGTTAGCTGGTGCCCGTGTTAGCTGGTGACCGTGTTAGCTGGTGACCGTGTTAGCTGTTAGCTGGTGCCCGTGTTAGCTGGTGACCGTGTTAGCTGGTGACCGTGTTAGCTGTTAGCTGGTGCCCGTGTTAGCTGGTGCCCGTGTTAGCTGTTAGCTGGTGCCCGTGTTAGCTGGTGACCGTGTTAGCTGGTGACCGTGTTAGCTGGTGACCGTGTTAGCTGGTGACCGTGTTAGCTGTTAGCTGGTGCCCGTGTTAGCTGGTGACCGAGTTAGCTGGTGACCGTGTTAGCTGTTAGCTGGTGCCCGTGTTAGCTGTTAGCTGGTGCCCGTGTTAGCTGTTAGCTGGTGACCGTGTTAGCTGGTGACCGTGTTAGCTGGTGACCTTGTTAGCTGGTGCCCGTGTTAGCTGTTAGCTGGTGCCCGTGTTAGCTGTTAGCTGGTGCCCGTGTTAGCTGTTAGCTGGTGACCGTGTTAGCTGGTGACCGTGTTAGCTGGTGACCGTGTTAGCTCTTAGCTGGTGCCCGTGTTAGCTGGTGCCCGTGTTAGCTGTTAGCTGGTGCCCGTATTAGCTGTTAGCTGGTGACCGTGTTAGCTGGTGACCGTGTTAGCTGGTGACCGTGTTAGCTGGTGCCCGTCAGTGTGACGCAGTTTCTAACATGAAGAGAACACGCAGCTGTCGTCGTGAATGCCTCTAATTTTCCCGCGTCACGTACTCTGACACTAAAAAACATTTTTACAGCGACCAATCAGAGAAATCCACCTTTGACCGACACCTGTCTGACTCAGCAGCAGCACGTCTCGTGTGTGTCAGCAGAGATTATCTGACATTATATATATTATATATTATATTAACAACTGAAGTCAAACTCACAGAGAGTACGGAGGCCAGTGAGGGACAAAAATCACAACTAAATAACTATAGTGGCACTGAAAAAGAAACTTTTGAAAGAGAAAGTAAAGTTTTGTTATCTGGAGTCCACATGAAGTTTTTGTCTTTCATGTTATCATCTGTGTGTGTTTGTGTGTGTGTGTGTGTGTGTGTTTCCTCTCTGTTACTGTGCTACATCAGGCTATGGCCGACCTTCCAGGTGTGCTAACTTAGCATCAGTCTCAGTGAGCTGTCCTCTACGCTGACAAGAGCTGACGGCTCAGTCGAAGCACTGACAGCGTTCTCGACATCCTGAGACATCAAACAACCTTCAAAGAACCTACAAAGAACCTTCAAGGAACCTACAAAGAACCATCTCCTGGTCAGCTTCACACTGTAAACAGTCAGATGTAAGGACAGTCTGCACGAGTCTCTGAGCAAAGTCTCCAAGACTAAACCAAACTTGTCTTTCTTACTGACTCGATTTCTCACTTTAACTCATTTTAATGGATTTCCAGTGAAACTTGTTTCCCCTCTCAGACTGACTGAAGTCCAGAAGATGGAGGAAGAGGAGGACAGAGCAGAGTTTGCAGCATCCAGCTGTCTGTCTATGAAGAGTGACTGGTCCAAAGAAGAACCTCCAGTCTTCAGTGATGAACCTGGACCTTCAGACTCAAAGTAAGAGAACTGATACTAACTCATGTATTTGACTCATTTTCACTGACCTGAGTTGATTTTGTTTTAAATCTTCAGATAAACAGTATTATCACATAAACATGTTCAATGATCTGTGTCGTCTTGAAGTGTCAGAGAGACATTTGTGTGTGTGTGTGTGTGTGGAAGCTCTTCAGTGATGCATGTGTAACGTGTGAGAGGTTTTCAGTGAAGTGTGTCAATGCATTTGTTTCATGTGTGTGTGTGTGAGAGTGTAACAGCAGGCTCGCCCCCATATTTATCTATGTATTGGAATAAGGACGCATCAGAGATGGTTTATTAATGTGTGTAAATATGCAAAGACACCTGTCAATGGTTTGATGTAATCAGTCATGTGACTAAGGGGAGAGCGGGTTAAAAGGGAGTCAGACATGTTTGTTGGTTGGACAGAGTTGGAGTCTTCCATTGGCAGTCCCTCCCGTGTTATTCTGTCTGTGGAGCGCTCAGGTAAGTTCTGAATAACGTCCCTGATGGCCCCTCATAGAAACATGTTGGTGTTTGCAGAGTTCAGTCCAACAGACGCAGAGCAGAGTCTGCAGCATCCAGCTGTCTGTCTGTGAAGACTGCCCGGTCCAAAGATCCTCCTCCAGACCTCAGTGATGAACCTGGACCCTCAGACTCAAAGTAAGAGACAGTTTCTACTGTAAACTGACCTGATGAAGACAAAGTGTTTATATTTGATGAGACAGACAGGCAGGCAGACAGACAGACAGACAGACAGACAGGCAGGCAGACAGACAGACAGGCAGACAGACAGGAGAAGCTGTTAATGAAAGTTCATGACGGCAGGAGAGTTGAAATCAAATCATCTTCATCACAGACTGAAAAGTAACGACACTTTTACTGTGTGAACATCTGAGCTTCCAGACAGTGTCGTCCAAATCTGGATCTCTGTCAGCAACAGTCAACAAATCATCTGAGTGATAAAGAAATGTCTTCACAGAGAGAGGAAGAGGAGTCATGTTCCTGTGGAGGAGCAGCCGTCCTGCTGTGTTTTGTGTCAGGACGTCCTGAAGGATCCGGTCTCTACCAGCTGTGGACACTGGTTCTGCAGACACTGCATCAGCTCATACTGGGACCAGTCTGCTTCATCAGGAGACTCCTCCTGTCCCCAGTGTGGAGAAAGATCCAGAAGTAAGGACCAGGACCATCATGGTTTGGTTTAGTGGGAACTGGACTTCATAGTGAGGGAACGTCAAGCCGATGGGCAGTAGACATGGACGGGGTGTTTGGATGTAGGCTGAGCCTGAGCTGTTCACAGCACAGTGGACAAGAACCAGTGACATGAATCATTGATGTTCAACCATTTAACTGACTGATTTCAAACTTCTGTCTCTGTTTCAGTGAGTGCTGGTCTGCAGGAGGTTTTAGATGAACATAAGATCAGTCTGAAGACGAGATGTGAACGTGTGACTGAAGGAAGTGATGAAACAGGAAGTGGAACCCTCCTCAACAGGATCTACACTGAGCTCTACATCACAGAGGGACAGAGTGAAGAGGTTAATACCCAACATGAGGTGAGGCAGCTTGAGACAGCTTCCAAGAAGAAGGAGACCCTCCATGACACTCCCATCAAATGCCACGACATCTTTAAAGCCTTACCTGACCAACAGAGACACATCAGAGTCGTTCTGACCAACGGCGTCGCTGGCGTTGGAAAAACCTTCTCAGTGCTGAAGTTCACTCTGGACTGGGCAGAGGGCTCGGAGAACCAAGATGTCAGTCTGGTGGTTCTGCTCTCGTTCAGGGAGCTGAACTTGATCAAAGATGAGCGGTTCAGTCTTCTCAGGCTGCTCCATGTTTTCCATCCAACATTACAGAAGGTCACAGCAGAGAAGCTCGCTGTCTGTAAACTTCTGTTCATCTTTGACGGCCTGGATGAAAGCAGACTTTCACTGGACTTCAACAACAAAGAGGTCGTGTCTGATGTCACACAGGAGTCATCAGTCAGCGTGCTGTTGACAAGCCTCATCAAGGGGAACCTGCTTCCCTCGGCTCTCATCTGGATAACTTCCAGACCTGCAGCAGCCAATCAGATCCCTCCTTCACGTGTTGACAGGGTAACAGAAGTACGAGGCTTCACTGACGCTCAGAAGGAGGAGTACTTCAGGAGGAGAGTCAGTGATGAAGATCTGTCCAGCAGAATCATCTCACACGTCAAGACCTCCAGGAGCCTCCACATCATGTGTCTGATCCCAGTCTTCTGCTGGGTCACTGCTACAGTTCTGGACCACATGTTGACCACAGACCAGAGAGGAGAGCTGCCCAAGACCCTGACTGACCTGTACTCACACTTCCTGCTGGTTCAGACCAAGAGGAAGAAGAAGAAGTACGATGAAGGACATGAGACGACAGCTGGAGAAAGGAAACATCATGTTCTACCAAGAAGACCTGGAGCAGTGTGGTCTGGATGTCACAGAGGCCTCGGTGTACTCAGGGGTTTGTACAGAGATCTTCAAAAGAGAGAGTGTGATCTTCCAGAAAACAGTCTACTGCTTTGTTCATCTGAGCGTTCAGGAGTTTCTGGCTGCAGTCTATGTGTTGCACCGTTACACCAACAAGAAGAAAGAGGACCTGGAGGACTTCTTTGGGTAGACACCCCTGGATGTGTTCCTGATGAAGGCCATGCAGAAATCCCTTGAAAGTAAAAACGGTCACCTGGACCTGTTTGTTCGCTTCTTTCACGGCCTCTCTCTGGAGTCCAACCAGAGACTCTTAGGAGGCCTGCTGGGTCAGACAGACAACAGTCCAGAAATCATCCAGAGAGCCATCACCAACCTGAAGGAGATGAACAGTGATGATATCTCTCCTGACAGAAGCATCAACATCTTCCACTGTCTGATGGAGATGAACGATGACTCAGTCCATCAGGAGATCCAAGAGTTCCTGAAGTCAGAGAACAGATCAGAGAAGAGACTCTCTGAGATCCACTGCTCAGCTCTGGCCTACATGCTGCAGATGTCAGAGGAGGTTCTGGATGATCTGAGCCTGGGGAAGTACAAAACAACATCATTGGAGGGACGACAGAGACTGATTCCAGCTGTGAGGAACTGCAGAAAGGCTCGGTAAGTCCAGATGTGATTATCAAAGCAGCATAAAGCTGAAGCCTTCAGTGTTAAAGACACACACTTTACACACACACACACAATATAAAACTCTAAAAGTTTGCTATGAAGTCAGTGAACACGAGTATCTTCATCGTCTTCTAACTTCTTTGTTTGGCTGATGGAGGCTCCACACAAATCCAGCAGAACCCTGAGGACTGAGGAGTGGAAATGTTTGATCACAGCAGTCTTTTATTTTTAAATCAATAGATCATCGATTCAAAATGTGAGTGAGTGCAGTTCCAACCTGCAGTGATCTTCAGCTCATTGAACATATAAAGCTGGACAATCACAAATCACAGCAGCTGTTGATCAGAATATGACACGTTTACATTACGGTCATTGACAGACACTGTAGGTTCCTATTTAGCGCAGCCATCAGCTCGACGCTCTCCTCCCACGTTATCCACTTGTACGGCATAAAAAAGAAAAACTCCACACGATCCACTTTGTTTCTTTTTTAGCGTTTACTCAAAAAAATAAGGCAAGATCCACCAGTCATCAGGTCATCAGTCAACATTATGAAAAACAAAAAAGGCAAGAACGCGGAGAGGTCAAAAAACTGTGTGGCTCCCCTCCATCACACACCTGACTACCCCTCCTCCTCCGCATTAAAGGTTATATGTGTGATCTTTTAAGCTTACAAACATCCACATATTTTTTTAGTGAAATAAATGAAATATTAACTTATTAATATGAACTGTCCACCTGTAAATAATGTTCTTTTTATCAAAATTAACAACAATCTTTGTTCACATGTCAACTCAAATTATTGTTCAAATATTTATCAACAAAAAACAGCATTCAGGCTTCTACAGACACTTTGTCTGAAGTTACAGTTTGCTGCGTTCAGTATGTTGCTCAGGGACACTTTGACATGTGGACAGGAGAAACCTGTGATCAATGTCTGACCAGCTGAGCTACAGACGCTCATGTCGATGTGCTTTGTGATGCACAGAGTCTGTTTTTAAAACGAAATGTCAGATTTTATTTGACTGTAACTTTTATATTCTCTGTCATCACAGGCTTACTGGCTGTGGACTCTCAGAGACTCACTGTGAGGTCGTGGCCTCAGCTCTGAAGTCCAACCCCTCCCATCTGACACACCTGGACCTGAGCTACAACAACCTGCAGGATTCAGGAGGGAAGCTGCTGTGTGCTGGACTGAAGAGTCCACACTGTAGACTGCAGACTCTGAGGTCAGGTCATGTGTTCTGCTCTTGTACAGTGTATATCTGCCAGATTTAAATGCACAGCAGACGTTTGACATTTCTTTCAGTCTTCTTGTTTTCTGAGCACAAATCACAGCAGCTCTCAGTTTCTTTTTCTTCAGGGCGACCCGTGTTCATGAGTGAGAACAGTCTGAATGAAATGACCTGTAGGAAATCCAAAAAATGTAACGTCACCACACAGACACATGCCCAGGGTGGATCACTCTTATTTGTTCTCTGCACTGCGGGCTTTTGGTATTGGTGATGGGTTTGTGCACTGGGTTGGTTTATTGTACAGGGGTGCACATTGTATGGTGAAGATGGGAGCTGGGCTGAGTCGACCAATCTCTGTACAGCGGGGGATAAGGCAGGGATGCCCAATTTCTGGGCAGCTGTACAGCCTCGCCATCGAGCCTCTGCTGTGCAAGCTGAGAGATCGTCTCAGTGGTCTCTCACTGCCTGCATCCCCCAAACTGGACCACTCACCTACTGTTGCTGCTTATGCAGACGATGTAAATGTTTTTGTTTCATCTCAGGGGGATGTGAAACATCTTTCACTTTATGAAAGGGCCTCCTCTGCCCGGGTAAATTGGGCCAAAAGTGAAGCTTTGCTAGTTGGGCAGTGGACGGGGAAAATGATACCTAGTCTGCCTGCGGGTCTTCAGTGGGGAAAGGAATGGTTGAGGGTGTTTTTGGGGACTGAGGGCTTTCAAGCCAAGAACTGGGAGGGAGTGAAGGAGAAAGTGTGTGCCCGGTTGTCTAAATGGAAATGGTTGCTACCACAGTTGTCATATAGGGGAAGAGTTCTGGTTGCCAATAATCTGGTCGCCTCGACTCTTTGGCATAGACTCACCGTTTTAACAGACATTCAGAGAGCCATACTGGACTTTTTCTGGTCTGGGAAGCACTGGGTCCGGGCGGCTGTTCTCTACCTGCCTGTGGCTGAAGGGGGGAAAGGTCTCATCAGCATCCTGATGATCCGCACATGGATCCGGAGCTGGACTGAGACCCTGGAACATTTATTTGTTTGCTGTCCTCGGCTGGTGGCTCTTTTTGAGCTTTTAAAGACGTGGTTTCAGGGTCTAGGGGAGAGTTTCTCACTAGGTGTGTTTATCTTTGGTCCAAAATACTGTGATAAAGAAAAGCTGTGCATACATTGTTGAACTTCTTATCTGCTACTGCAAAGCTGGCCATTTGGCTGATGAAGATTTGTTTATTTCATGTCGGCCATCTTGGAGTTTATAGAAACGTGTGTCTGATCTGATGATTATTCCAGAGCTGACTGAGATCAGCAGCATGTTACTGATCTGTGCTGACATGAATGGTTGTCTGAATGTTGTGCTGACGTTTGGCTGATGTCTGTAGAAGGCTGACATTATGATGATCCACAATAACACAATGACAAAGTCACTCTGCTCATGTTAGAGAAAAGCTCATTGATTAGGACATAGTAATGTTGAGCTGCACATTTCAAACCTGAACACATCTGATTGGATCATAAATGGATTTTTATCAACATCATTTATTCTTTATTCAGATTGAGGGGCTGCAGTTTGTCAGAGATCAGCTGTGCTTCTCTGGCCTCAGCTCTGAAGTCCAACCCCTCCCATCTGACACAGCTGGACCTGACCTACAACAACCTGCAGGATTCAGGAGTGAAGCTGCTGTGTGATTTTCTGGGGAGTCCACACTGCAGACTGCAGACTCTGAGGTCAGTAGTGTTGGGAGCAATGTGTCTAGTAAGAATGTAATAGACAAACAGAAACACAGTTTGAACTGTGGAAAATTTGTACTAGTACAAATTATATTTGTACAGTTATATTTGAGATTTCTGCAATTCATTTCAGAACTCGTCAGAACTGAACTTTAGATCTTAAAAAGAAATTTCCACCAGTCAAAATGTCTCTGTAGAAATCTGCAGTGACAGATATATCTGAAATGAATATGCTAATGAAGTGACATATCCAACAGTATTATGATAATGAGTAGATGTGTCCTAAATGTATTTGTAGATATTAATGTTTGTACTGACTGAACTGTTTCATAAACTCACATCATTTATTCTTTATTCAGGTTGTGGCGCTGCAGTTTGTCAGAGATCAGCTGTGCTTCTCTGGCCTCAGCTCTGAAGTCCAACCCCTCCCATCTGACAGAGCTGGAGCTGAACTGGAACAACCTGTATGATTCAGGAGTGAAGCTGCTGTGTGATTTTCTGCAGAGTCCAGACTGCAGACTGAAGACTCTGAGGTCAGTAGTGTTGGGAGTAATGTGTTACATACTGTAATCACACTACTTTTGGTGGTAACTAGAAATGTAATTAGTTACATTTTAAGGTAAATGACACGATTCCAGTTAGTGAAACTGAAATGAAATGGTCGATGTGTCGGCTTGAAATTGTAACTAGTAAGAATGTAACAGATATCTAGAATTATATTTCAGAAATCTGAAACACTGAACTCTGAACTAAATTAATATATTATTATATTAAAACTAATATATTATTATGGAAATTATATTTGTACTAGTAACAGTTAAATTTGAGAAATCTACAATTCATTTCAGAACTCGTCAGAACTGAACTTTAGATCTTAAAAAAGAAATGTCCACCAGTCAAAATGTCTCTGTAGAAATCTGCAGTGACAGATATATCTGAAATGAATATGCTAATGAAGTGACATATCCAACAGTATTATGCTCATGAGATTATATATCCAACATTAATAACTCACTTCATTTATTCTTTATTCAGGTTGGAGAGCTGCAGTTTGTCAGAGATCAGCTGTGCTTCTCTGGCCTCAGCTCTGAAGTCCAACCCCTCCTATCTGACAGAGCTGGAGCTGAGTCAGAACGACCTGCAGGATTCAGGAGTGAAGCCTCTGTCTGATCTTGTGAAGAGTCCACACTGCAGTCTGCAGACTCTGAGGTCAGTAGAGGGTTGCAGTCAGTCCATGTTGGTCTCAGCAGTATTGTACTAAACACAGTTAGTATCAAAGCACAGATCCAGTATTTCCTGTAAACCTCCGACCTTCTCAGCGGCTGCTTTCCTCAGTGAAGCTGTGAGAGGAGAACGCTGACAGGCTTCAGGATTGGACAGAAAGACAGAGAGACAGAGAACAGTCAGCCAATCAGATGAGAGAGAGAACAGTCAGCCAATCAGATGAGAGAGAGAACAGTCAGCCAATCAGATGAGAGAGAGAACAGTCAGCCAATCAGATGAGAGAGAGAACAGTCAGCCAATCAGATGAAAGAGAGAACAGTCAGCCAATCAGATGAGAGAGAGAACAGTCAGCCAATCAGATGAGAGAGAGAACAGTCAGCCAATCAGATGAGCCAGCAGCTCGTTGTGATGGTGTGTTTCTGGCTGATGTGCAGACGACTGTTGTTGTTGTGTTGATGTCTACAGGAAATAAAGCTGATTCCAGCTGACAGCATTACAAGATGTACAGAGACAGCGGTCCTCATCAGATCTGATCTCAGAGTGTTTGTTCTCTCATTCCAACACTAAAAAAGTGATCAGTTCATCTTTGTCACAGCTCTCAGATCAGTCTGATGAAGCCTGCAAAGAACCATCATTACATGTAGTGAGCATGTGGTCTTTGTACAGAGCAGAACCTCTGCTGAAGTCCAGTAAGCACAGCTGAAAATCACAGTGAGCAGTGAACGTCTCTCTGTTTCTGCACTGATGATGCGTTCAGGGACTGTCAGCACTTTATTTCCACTGTGTGCTTGAGTGAAATGTGCAGAGTCAGCAGACTTGATGCAGGTCTGTGAGCTTCACTCCAACACGTTAACATGAGAGCTGACAGGAAGCTGGCTACGCTACACAGCCGCTCCACCTGTGTGTGAACAGGACTGAAGTCCTGCTGCTCTTTATACTGGATGTGCTGCATCACTGACTGACAGCTGATGGAGGGAGTCTCTGTAAACACTGACTCATGACTTCTGCTCTCTGTCTGCTTCTCTCATCAGGTGGAGGTGGTGAGAAAGGTGTGTGTGTTGGTCAGCTGAGTCCTGATGATCCAGAGAGGTTGAAGCAGCAGCATCAGCTCTGACTGGGCCATGTTACTGGGAGGTGGAGTGGAGAGGAGAGCTTCATCCAGCAGAGACTGACGGAGGAATCACAACACGTGGAGATGACTGTCAGTGCTGCAGTCTGAACTGCTCTGAGATCAGCTCCACTGTCACACACAGTGTCAAGTCCACCATCATCAGTGTGTTCCTCTGGATCATGTGACAGAGGATCATCAACACTGAGACTCCTCCACACTCAGCCACCTGGACCTGGACCTGGACCTGGACCTGGACCTGAAGCTAAAGAGCTTGTACAGATCAGCTGTGTTCATGACTGCAGATGAACACTCCTTTGATTTTTCTGCTTTGCTTTTGTTGCAGCTCCACCCTGTGGACTGATGGAGAACTGCAGTTAATGTCCTCGTTCTGTTTCTGCTTCATTGTGGAAGTTGCTGTGAAAAAGCAGCATCAGCCTGCATGCATGAAGTGAGCTCTCTGAGAACCAGACGTCTGTCCCAGTTTAACATGATTAATGAAACTAGAAGATCACAGCTGTAGAAAGTTTGGACTGAATGGAAGCTTCACGGACGTCTACAGACTGAAGGGATTGTTATTAATGTCAGATCATAAATCTCTGAGCGTCTGTAAATCCTGTTTCTAGTTTGTCCAACAGAAAACTGAACCAAAGAACCAAAGAAGTCAGCTGATCATTTCCTGAGTTTGGGAACGGACGCTTTTCATTTGATCCGTTGTTGATGGAAAAATGTTGATCTGAGTTTCTTTGACTGGATGTTGGAGAAACGTCAGCGCTGTGTTAGACCTCCATCGACGCCGAACACCACAACGTTTCAATCCCGTAAACTCTGATGAAAATCAGGTCTCAGTTCACGTCCTGTCAGACCTCGACCATGACATCTTCATCAGTCTGTGTTCATCTGGTTCAAAGGGACAAAGTTTGACGTCAGTCTTGGAGACTGTGTCTTGTAGTCGTCCAGTGGAGCCTTAGGTCCGTTATTATTCTCAGTGTACATGCTGCCACTTGCTGACATCATTAGAGAGCATGTCTGTTTCCATAGTTACGCCGATGACATTTCAGTCAGTTCAGTGAGTTCAAAACTCTTCAGCCGTTGTGACTCTGACTTCTTTGAAATGTGCTTTCATTATCAATCAGTGCTTTCATCTTTAATTAACTTTAATTAACATGAACTCTGTTTTTATTAATACTCATTCTGTTTATTTTCATGTGAAGCGCTTTGAGTTGTTCTACAAATAAAGTTTGTTACTGTCATCATGACGTGATGAAATGAAGCCTGTTAGATGAATGACTTCTTATTTGTAAATGTCCAGGTTTTAGACAGTCTGTAGGACGTCTCAGAGACTACGTCCAGGTTTTAGACAGTCTGTGACAGTCTCAGAGACTACGTCCAGGTTTTAGACAGTCTGTGACAGTCACAGAGACTACGTCCAGGTTTTAGACAGTCTGTAGGACGTCTCAGAGACTACGTCCAGGTTTTAGACAGTCTGCGGGACGTCACAGAGACTACGTCCAGGTTTTAGACAGTCTGTAGGACGTCACAGAGACTACGTCCAGGTTTTAGACAGTCTGCGGGACGTCACAGAGACTACGTCCAGGTTTTAGACAGTCTGCGGGACGTCACAGAGACTACGTCCAGGTTTCAGATGGTTGTGGCAGGAGGTAGAGTCCTGGTCTTCGGCCTTTGCTCTGGTAAATTCAGCTGTGTGAGTTTTCAGAGCCATCTGCTGATCTTCCTGACATGTTGTGTGCAGGTTGATCCTGTTATCTCCTCAGTCGGCCTCCTCGGGCTCTAAAGAGGATTAGAGTTCCCCTTGCAGCAGGATCAGAGCAGAGTGAGCTGGAGGATGGAGCGTGGTGGACCGGTGCCGGTGTTGCTGCTCTGCTGGCTGGTTGTTGGGCCGGTGCTGGCTCAGGTCCGTCACCCTCTGCCTGTGCTGTGGGTGATGCCCATCAGCTCCGAGGTGGGGAAGGAGAACCTGACCGCCTCCGTGGCTCCGGCTGTCAGACTGGCTCTGCAGGACCTGAAGAGAGAACCAGCACCGCTGGGAAACTACGAGATCCAGCTCCAGCTGCTGGACTCACAGGTCGGTGTCTTCAGACAGCTGAGATCCAAACAGAGGACTGTGACGTCCCCGCAGACTGTCTAAAACCTGGACGTAGTCTCTGAGACTGTCACAGACTGTCTAAAACCTGGATGTAGTCTCTGAGACTGTCTAAAACCTGTACGTAGTCTCTGAGACTGTCACAGACTGTCTAAAACCTGGATGTAGTCTCTGAGACTGTCACAGACTGTCTAAAACCTGGACGTAGTCTCTGTGATGTCCCACAGACTGTCTAAAACCTGGACGTAGTCTCTGAGACTGTCACAGACTGTCTAAAACCTGGACGTTGTCTCTGTGACGTCCCACAGACTGTCTAAAACCTGGGTGTAGTCTCCGTGCTGTAGTCTGCAGGTGTCACAGTAACGTCCGTGTCTTTCCCACAGTGCGACCCTGTGATGTCACTCAGAGCCCTGTTTGACGCCATGTGGGCGGGGCCAAAGTACCTGCTGGTGTTTGGAGGGGTGTGTCCACCTGTGACGGCGCTCATCGCTCGCTCTCTGCCAGCTCTCAGGCTGGTGCAGGTACTCGTGCAGTCCACGTCAGGTGCATTGTTGCTGTGTGGACACTCATGTTGTTTCATGTCCTCTGATGTCCCCCAGGTGTCGTTTGCGGCCTCGTCCCCGAGCCTGTCTGACAGGAAGCGGTACGGGAACCTGTTCAGCACGGTGCCGTCGGGCCGAGCTCTGAACCAGGCCACGGTGAAGCTGCTGCAGCGCCACAAGTGGAGCAGAGTCGGTATCATCACGCAGGAAGGAACCGGACTCTCAGAGGTGAGGCTGAAACATTTGTCACGACAGGAGCCTCCTTCAGCTCCACGCGAGCTCCTCAGGCTCTGAGAACGTGTGTTCCCTTCAATGTGCAGATGAAGGACGACATGATCGCGCAGCTGCTGGACGCTGACGTTCAGGTTGTCTCCACACCAAGTCTCTCTGAAGACGTCTGCGCCAGCGTGAGGAGGCTGAAGGTACCGCACGGACTCCGTTCAAGTACAATGTTGTGCACAGATTTACAGGAACCCTGAGGTGGAACCTGCACCAAGGAACAGGCTCAGCCCTCTACACACAAAATGAGACCAACTCAGAGGCTTGAAGGTGCCAAGTGGAACCAAAAATGGTTCCCAGAGAACCTCTTATCAAGAGACAGGGGCCATCAAAAAAGTTCTACAAAGTAAAGTTTTTTGTGGACCCAAACGGCTCAGTGAGGAATCTGTTCTTCAGTGAGGAACCTGTTGTAGACGGTTCTTCAGTGAGGAACCTGTTGTAGACGGTTCCTCAGTAAAGAACCTGTTGTAGACGGTTCCTCAGTAAAGAACCTGTTGTAGACGGTTCTTGTTCTGTTCTGGTTTTAATTCAAATGGTTCTGTAGAAAATCAAGAACATGAGCAGAGTTGTCGTCCGTTTCTTGACGTTCCTCTTGAGCTTGTCGTGGTTCTTCGTGTTTGTTCAGTTGTTCCATGTTTTCATGGACAGGTGTGATGTCACACATGTGTGATGTCACACAGGTGTGATGTCACAGAGCGGCCTCCATCAGCTGATGAGATGATTTCTTGAAGAACCTTTGTTTCCCTGAGCGTGGTCGGTGCCATGATGATCCACCGCTGCTTCTTTGTTTGCAGGACCGTGACGTTCGGATCATCATCGGACAGTTTGACGAGGATTCTGCCGCAGAGGTTTTCTGCTGTGTAAGTGTAATGTTTATGGCCAAAAGTAAGTGGACACCCCTCCAGCTCAACTGAGGGGAAATCTTAAACTTCCTGTTTGCTGCGAGGACTTCTCTGCACGTCCAAGTCATTCTGGACCTGAACCTTTAAGACGAGACACTTCATGCACTGGTCAGACCCGATGAGTGTCCTGTAATGATAATGGATCTCCCTCTTGGACTCTCAGGCCTACAGACTGAACCTGTTTGGAGCTCGGTACCAGTGGATCATTGTTGATGGAGGAGCAGCCGGGTGGAGGCTGGGCCGGCATGTTGCTGGCTGTTCGGCTCACAGTGTGCTGACGGCTGCAGACGGCTCCATCAGGCTGCAGACCCGACAGCTGAGCGACGCGAACGCACCGGGAGTCTCCGGACGGGTCGGTCTGGGTCTTTCCTCTGTGCTGTGTGTTTGTCACGACGTGGACTGACCGCTGTGTCTCTGCAGACTCCGCAGGATTACCAGGACTCTTACCGCAGACTGCTGAGCCAGGAGGGGTCAAAGGTCAGCCCGCTCCACGCCTTCGCCTACGACGCTGTTTGGGTCGCCGCCAGAGCGCTGAGTCAGGTGATGGAGGCCGTGAAGCACAGAGAGAAGTACGGCGCCCGGAGAGGCGTGAGCGTCAGCGGGGACGAAGTTCACCAGATGCTGCTGGAGGCCGTGAAGAGGACGCAGTTTGAAGGAGTCACAGTGAGCGCGCACACACACACACACACACACACACACACACACACACACACACACACCTGTAACACACACACACACACACACCTGTAACACACACACACCTGTAACACACACACACACACACACCTGCAACACACACACACACACACACCTGTAACACACACACACCTGTAACACACACACACACACACACACACCTGTAACACACACACACACACACACACACACACCTGTAACACACACACACACACACCTGAGTGTGTACTTTGGTTTCAGGGCCCAGTTTCTTTCCTGGACGGACAGAGGATGACGTCGATCGAGCTGATCCAGATTCAAGGTGTTTTAAGTCACGTGATGCTCGCAGTACACCTGTGATACCATGCACACATTCTTAGTCATCTGTGTGTGTGTGTGTGTGTGTGTGTGTGTGTGTGTGTCAGGCAGCAGTAGTGTGTTGGTTGGAGTCTTCAACACTTCGTCCCGACAGCTCCGTCTGATGGATGACCTGCTGAAGTTCAAAGGTGAGACTCAGAGCTCCACGCTGGCGTTGATGCTTGTAGGCTCTGGGTGGATGATCTTGGTTTGGTTCTGCAGGTCCAGGACCAGCCAGAGACCGGACTCTGGTCCTCGAGCAGCGGCGGCATGTCAGCCTCCTGCTGTACAGCATCGTCTCATCAGCGGCAGCCGTGACCATCATCATCGCTCTGATCGTCCTCTTCCTCGCCGTCCTCAGCCGTGAACACCGGTACAGCTCCTGCAGGTCCGCCTCAGCGTCACACACAGAACTGGTTCTGTCACGGTAGCTGGTCTCCTCTCTGTGTCCCTGCAGGCTGCTGGCGTCCAGCACTGAATCCCAGGACAAGCTGCTGCTGCTGGGCATCCTGCTGTCCTCCTCCTCGGTCCTGGTCTCCGGTCTGGACGGAGCCTCGCTGTCCAGCTGGACATCTGAGGTCCTCTGCTCTGTGAGTTCAGACGGCGGCATTTTAAAACACATTTATGAACCAGAGCACGTTTACTGTACAGCTACACCAACCGGGTCACAGCTGTCATTCAGCCTTTTATTTCACCAAGCTCTCACCAACCACTAAAAGTCAGTCCCAGATTTACTCTTGTCCGGCGGCTTCTTGCTCGCTCACTCTCTCCTTTTCTCTTCTTAGCTTCCTCCGTCAGCGTCCTCTTCACTCTCTGCTCCTCTGCCATCATGTGCATAGAAGCTGCTGCTGCATTGCCTGCTCGCCCAGCTCCTGTTCTGGCACAACACTGGCTCTGCACAGCACAGGCACAGACTGAGCTAACATGAGCTAACAGCAGCTAACAGGCTGAGCTAACATGAGCTAACAGCAGCTAACAGACTGAGCTAACATGAGCTAACAGCAGCTAACAGACTGAGCTAAAATGAGCTAACAGCAGCTAACAGACTGAGCTAAAATGAGCTAACAGCAGCTAACAGACTGAGCTAACATGAGCTAACAGCAGCTAACAGACTGAGCTAAAATGAGCTAACAGCAGCTAACAGGCTGAGCTAAAAATGAGCTAACAGCAGCTAACAGACTGAGCTAACATGAGCTAACAGCAGCTAACAGACTGAGCTAACATGAGCTAACAGCAGCTAACAGACTGAGCTAACATGAGCTAACAGCAGCTCCAGCTGTCAGCAGTTTACTTCACTGTCCATCATAAACTCTGTAAATCACAGAGAGTTGAGGCGGAGCAGCCGGAGGACATCAGAGGGAAAACCAGGAAACATTTTCTCCATAAAATCTGATCCAGTTTCACCAGAATCAGTGACACGTTGTACTTTTTACTCGATTACTTTTGTCTGACAGCTTTAGTTCCGTTACATGTGCGTCACGTGTTGGACGTGTTTGACCCTGCAGGTCGGTCTCTGGACTCTGTCGGTGGGACACACTGTGGGCTTCGCTGTGCTGTTCAACAAAACATGGAGGGTTTATTCAGTCCACAGCGTCAGACTGAAGGTGAATCACATCCACCAGCTCTCATTTGACTTTCTGTGTTTCTCTGAATGAACTGTGACAGTAGAATGTGTGGAAGTGAAGGCATGGCAGATGAAATATGAACACATGACTCTCTCAGAACAGACTGGACTGTGCAGTAAACGTTGTCGTCTGCAGCGATCAGGCTGTGTGCTGCTCTGGATGTTCCTGCTCGATGTGTTCGTTTTAACCTCCTGGCAGATCCTGGACCCCCTCAGACGGGCGGTGCTGCAGCACCACTTAGAGGTAACAACGTACAGTGACCTCTGACCTCTGACCCTTGTGGAGGGGGACTATCTGGAGTTTCTCAGGTGACCTCCTTGGTTCTTCTTTCAGAGTGACCCTGCTGATCCGGACGTGAAGGTCCGGCCGTCCTCTGAACACTGCAGCAGCACCAACATGGAGCTGTGGCTCACCGCCGTGTACGGATACAAAGGACCTCTGCTGGTCAGGACGGACTCGACACACTGATCTCAGACCACTGACACGTTTTCAATGCTCAGCAGCTAACACACACCGCATGTTTTATTCAGATAGGCTGACATCATCTCTGAGACGTCCTACAGACTGTCTAAAACCTGGATGTAGTCTCTGTGACTGTCACAGACTGACTAAAACCTGGACGTAGTCTCTGAGACGTCCTACAGACTGTCTAAAACCTGGACGTAGTCTCTGTGACTGTCACAGACTGACTAAAACCTGGACGTAGTCTCTGAGACGTCCTACAGACTGTCTAAAACCTGGACGTAGTCTCTGTGACTGTCACAGACTGACTAAAACCTGGACGTAGTCTCTGAGACGTCCTACAGACTGTCTAAAACCTGGACGTAGTCTCTGTGACTGTCACAGACTGACTAAAACCTGGACGTAGTCTCTGTGACGTCCCCGCAGACTGTCTAAAACCTGGACATAGTCTCTGTGACGTCCCCGCAGACTGTCTAAAACCTGGACGTAGTCTCTGTGACGTCCCCGCAGACTGTCTAAAACCTGGACATAGTCTCTGTGACGTCCCCGCAGACTGTCTAAAACCTGGACGTAGTCTCTGAGACGTCCTACAGACTGTCTAAAACCTGGACGTAGTCTCTGTGACGTCCCCGCAGACTGTCTAAAACCTGGACGTAGTCTCTGTGACGTCCCCGCAGACTGTCTAAAACCTGGACATAGTCTCTGTGACGTCCCCGCAGACTGTCTAAAACCTGGACGTAGTCTCTGAGACGTCCTACAGACTGTCTAAAACCTGGACGTAGTCTCTGTGACGTCCCCGCAGACTGTCTAAAACCTGGACGTAGTCTCTGCGACGTCCCCGCAGACTGTCTAAAACCTGGACGTAGTCTCTGTGACTTGACATCTGGTGTGTTGATGCTTCATTCAGATCAGGTGTTCTTCTGTCAGGGTCTCGGGTGTTTTGTGGCCTGGAACATCTGGACTGTGCAGGACGATCATCCCGCTGTCGGCAGTAAACACCTGACGCTGAGTGTGTTTGCTGTGACGGTGTTCAGTGTGTCAGGAGTGTCAGTGTCACTGCTGACGTCCCACAATCCTCCTGTTCAGTTCTGCCTGACCAGCATCCTCATCCTCTGCTGTAACATCTGCACCCTGAGCTGGCTGTTTGGACCAAAGGTGATCTCTGCTCTCTTCTTTAACCTGTTTTAGGTGGTCAGGGGGTCTTTGCAGCACGGCAGGTCCAAACTAGAACGTGAACCTGATGTTGTGTTTTCTTCAAATATTGCAGTAACATTTGTCAGAAAATACACACATACATATTTGCATTCACATGGTCGACAAGATGAGGATGCTCACGCTCATTTGGGCTTTTTGATACCACCTACCGTTTGGCATTAGTGTCCACTAGTTGGAGGGGGTTCATTTAGAGACTTTCTGTGTCTCTCAGCAGTCACTCACACACAGACAGAGCACAGCTGCAGTTCATTACTCTGACCTGCAGCTGACCCTGGTTGCTTGGCAACCTCAAGCCTGCCTTTGACTGACTTTGTTGAAGTCTGTGTGCTGCTGCAGGGTCAGTAATAATGTGTCACACACACACTTTATTTACACAGTTCAGAGTTCACGTTACCTTTGAAGCTGAGCCTCTTCAGCCCTCACACTCACACTCTCAGGTCGTTTTTCACATTGTTTTTTATTTCATACAGTTTTTGTGTGCGTGGCCGAACAGCAGCAAGCTGCAGGGTGAAGCTGCCGAAGATGAAGGTGAAGGTGAAGATCAGGTGAACAGATTAAACCAGCAGCTGAAGAGTCAAAGTGCACAGGTGAGGTCACGTCACCTGACACGTCAAACGATGATGCTCAGATGAGCGTTCACGCTGCAGTGCTGTTTGTTGTGTTCTTTGCAGCTCGATGCAGAAATAGAAGCCATCAACAGGGAGCTCTCTGCAGAGTCCACCGGTCCTGATCCAAAACCTCACCACACGACTGGAGGGAGACGCCACGGTAAACAGGAAGTGAAGTCAGACAGACGTGATGCAACAAGAACAAAACTTCAGAACAAACAGGATGAAGTTTAACCCCTGCTGACATGTTCAGAGTTAGCTTAGCACAAAGAGTGACCGTCCCCGCAGACTGTCTAAAACCTGGACGTAGTCTCTGAGACGTCCCCGCAGACTGTCTAAAACCTGGACGTAGTCTCTGTGACGTCCCCGCAGACTGTCTAAAACCTGGACGTAGTCTCTGAGACGTCCCCGCAGACTCTATAAATGTATATACGTGCTCTACACCCTCAACAAGCTTCAGTTAACTCCATGCTCTCTCCACCTCCACCTCCTCTCAGCAGGTGAAGTCAGATCTGTGATGTGGACTCATGTGGTTCAGGTCTGTCCTGAGGACAGAGACTCAGAGAGGAAGCCTTCAAGTCCAGACAGCATCAACTCTCCTGAACAGTGAGTCCAAACAAACACACGGTTAGCACCGCTTGCTCATCGCATAGAATATTGACCCTTTGTTGACACGTTGATTTCTCGTGGCGTGCTCTGTGTTCACAGCGTGACGTTTGTAGTTCTTGTTTCACTTCCTTCCTGTGTCTCAGTGTGGGGCGCCGTCTGTCCGTGCAGCTGCCCATCCTCCATCATTCCTACCTGCCCGCCGTCGGTGGCGTCAGCGCCAGCAGCTCCAGCGTGTTTGGCAGCCGCGAGGCCTTCGTCCACAGCGACCTGCTGATGAGCCCGCTGACAACTTCCTGTACACCTGAGCCGACTACAGTGCTGAACCAATCAGACGGCAGCTGTGACTGAATTAGAGGAACCTGTATTTTTTTATACATGTTAGATATAGGAACACATTTACTGACTGACGAATGTGTAAGAAAAATAAAATCAATAAGACGTTTCACCTTTAAACAAACTGTTCCTGTTTCATCATGTGAAAAATCCCCGGACGATGAACAGAGGTCAAACCTCAGGGTGGAAGATTTTGAGAAGCTGCTCTGTGTCGTCTGTTTGCTCTTCCAAAACTTCCAAAATTTGTCAACTCTGGGAATTTTTCCGAATTACGAAATCCTCCCAAACTCGAGCGTTGACCTGCTTCAGGCTGCAGTTTGACCCTGTGAACAGTTCAAACAGAGCAAAGACCTTCAACACTCACTTCAACAAAAGTGGTCATTGTTCTGAGATGTAGAACTCTGTAGTCCCTCACTGTCAGACTGGACACTGCTGGTTCAGAGGTTCTGTTGCTGTGTTCACTGTTAGACTGGACACTGCCGGTTCAGAGGTTCTGTTGCTGTGTTCACTGTTAGACTGGACACTGCTGGTTCAGAGGTTCTGTTGCTGTGTTCACTGTTAGACTGGACACTGCTGGTTCAGAGGTTCTGTTGCTGTGTTCACTGTTAGACTGGACACTGCTGGTTCAGAGGTTCTGTTGCTGTGTTCACTGTTAGACTGGACACTGCCGGTTCAGAGGTTCTGTTGCTGTGTTCACTGTTAGACTGGACCCTGCTGGTTCAGAGGTTTTTGCTGACACTGACACATTCAGAGTTGTGGAAATGTTCTGGATTGACTTCGAGTTTCATCCCAGTTCAGCTCATATTGCAAATCAAATCAAATTTATTTCTTGAAACCCGTCAGCTGATTCTCATAATCGATCTTTTGAGTCTCGGTCTGCTGATGTGATCAAATCTACGTTTTATTCAACATGTTGGAAATAACAGCCGCTGCCTGCCAGCTGACAAACACTGCCGATAACTGGGACAGATGGGAGGTGACAGATAAACCGGTCCCAGCAGGGAGGAGTGTCAGGACTGTATAAAATCCCAGTGACTGTCTCTGTGAGCTGTGTCTGGAAATCCGATGATAATCCGTCATGTATTCCTTCAGAATGCTGCTGTTTGCTCTGACTCTCACCCTGCTGGCTGTTTCTGTCCGGTCCTGGTCTGAAGGAAGTAAGTCTTTTGGGTCTGGGGGGATTCTGTCGTAAAGTATGAATATAGTTTCTGTTCATCTGACGGATCTGCTGCTCTGACAGGCCTCTCAGGTGCCGAGCTGACTCGACTCTACAACTCTCCGGTTTATAAAGCTGAGAGGATGAAGCGACCGCTGGGATCCTCGTCGTTCATGATTGGACCAATCAGCCACTCCGGAGTGAGGTCGGTCTGCAGGGGCATGGGAACCATAGATGTAGACTGGAGTCAGTAAGAATGGTGTCAGCACCGAGAGCTTTGTGTTGCAAACGGAAGATGATGGATGCTCATGTGAATGTTCTGAATCGTCTTCACTCTGTGTCTGTCAGAGTGACGCTGGCTGACGGATCTCGCTGGCTCATCCATAAAGGAAACAACTACGGCGTCTCCTCTCAGACGGTGGTGACCAGCGCTCGACACATGAGCTCAGACTGGAGGGTGAATCTTCACGTTCAGTCAGAAATATACTGGCATCATGAAGCACGCGTGATCAGGTGATCAGACTCTGCTGTGTGTGTGTGTGTGTGTGTGTGTGTGCAGGTCGTTAAAGTCGGAGATTTCCAGGGGAGGAAGACGGTCGGTGACTTTGTGGCGACTGGAGGCTCCGACTACGATTTGCTGTTCGATAACTGTCACTGGGCGTCGATTCGAATGATGAATCAGTGAAGAGCTCAGCTTCATGTGGTCAGAGAATAAAGATGAAACTGGATGAAGTGATGTGAGAGTTTTATTCAGTCAGAGCAACGTGAAGCTCGGCAGCACGCTGAAGGTGTTTGATTATCAGCAGTGAGAAGGTAGACTGACATCTGTAATTCAAATAAGAAGCAGCAGGTGGACACACACACACACACACACACACACACACACACACACACACACACAAGTAAACAGTCCTCCTGCTGGATCAATAAACCAGGTCAGTGAACGCACCATGGCCTCTGTTCATAACAGACTTGACCAAATGAATCAGGACTGTGTTTCAGTGTGTAATAAATCCTCTTTATTGACTCAGAGCACAAACTAAATGTTGTTTCTTCATTGAATCTCACATATGTACAAGAAGAGAATGAATCATCTCCTTATTGATTCTGATCATACAAACTAAAGTCATCATGAGCAGTGATAGCCTCCATGGCTAAACAGACACAGGAAGGAGCTCTGGTCTTGGACATCCCATGTCTTCGACCACTCTCCCTGCTGATGATGAAGATGATGAAGATCTTCATCATCTTCTTCTTCATCTTCTGTTGTCGTCTGCGTGCTTCGACTGTACTGATGTTTTCACATCAATGCAAAGTTGAGCTAACATTGATTTGATGTCGGCCTATTTCATCTTTGAAATAAGAAACCTGATGAAGTGTTTCAGTGTCTGTCAGGTAAATGCAGAAGCAGAACGTGACTCACGTCAGAATATTAATCTGGGACAGTTGAAAGTTTGTGTGAAATAAAACACAGCAGTCTGCGTCACACATTATAACAGATTTAATGATTCAGTCACAGTCACTCTTATTTACAGCTATGGCTAAATCATCTGCTACATTAACAGCCAGTACAACGCCCTGCAAACCCAAAAAACAAGAGTCAGAACCAGACAGATATTTACCGTGTGAAATATTCCTATGCTGCATAAATGTGTCAAACGAGCAGCAGGTGAGCCACAGCTAGCCTCATAGCTAATGCTACACTTCCCTAGTTATCCTGTTTTATGTCCTGATGCTGTTTGGCTCCAGGCTTTTTTCCAACAGACTTCGACTTATCTCATTGGTGGACGGAGGGTTTAACTGTCCAACGATAACTTTTGCTTTTTGCTGATAATAAGAGAGTAAGGTAAATTTCACCACTGAGAAAAAAATGTCTCACTACATGAAAGTAAAGAACTTCAAGGAATTCAAGGTAGCTAGCTTTAAAGCTAGCTTCCTGTCACTGGATTGGTCAGTGGTGACTGGGACCTTGAACCTGGTAGTAGAAGCTAAGTAACCTGATATATAATATTTACTCATCTAATTTCAGACCAACTGCATCGACGAAAGAGAGGAAACAGGATGGCCCACACTACACGGGAAACAAGACGGGGCTGCTGTAGCAGACGGGATGGGCGTCCTTACAGCAGTCATCGTCACTCCAGCCGAAGTTCTTCGTCCCATCCAGACTCATGATAACACACTGGCCATCGTGCACCGTGCCGGGCTCGTCTTCCGCCCAGTTGGTGTCGTTGACTGGCTCCCTGTTCAGCCAGTACCACTCGCCAGTGTAGGAGCTCCGGCGCATGCCAATCCACACTTCCTCCAGGGTGTCGTTCTTCATCTGCATTATTTTATTGGCCACCTGTGTCTGTAATTGGGCCTGGGGGAGGCTGGCTAGCTCCATATTGTATCCTCTGCAGTACTCCAGGGATTCACGCCAGCCATCTGCCACTTCTCCAATCTTTATGGCCTCTGGCTTCAGGGCACAACCCCTGAAATCTGTTGAGATGAAACAGAACAAACTGAAATCAGAAGGCTGTATTGACAAGAAACCAGCCACTTGTATGGCTGAGTCCGCTCCCGTGTCTCAATTTACATATTCCTACGCCTAAGCCCAACTAATGTGACACAGGTCTGACGGTAAGCAAGGAAACATCCAGAGACACTGGAAACACAATAAGTCCCTCCAACAGCACATGGGAAAGCAGGCCTTTGCTCTGTGTGGCATCGTGTGTCTGCTTCCTTCACACGATGCAGACAAGGTGAAAGGTGAACCCACGATAAACGGACCTCAGTGGAGCATCGCGATACTTTGTCAGTTCAGTTCTCGAGACGATAAGCAAACAACTCTGACTGTGGATTGATCAGGACTATACTAGTCACCAAACCGTTACCTTCTTCAGTCCCACAGACGGCTTCAATAACAACACTGGCTGCCTTACCTGGGGATTTACTGATGACGGGTGCTGGGTTCCCAAACAGAGCACCTTCTTTACTTCCTACATGGTAGACAGCCATTTTTGAGGAAGAGTGCCAGAGGACATTCTTGTCCAGCGTCAGATCAACAGTTGTCGAGACATAGTCCGTCCCACCCACCGGCTCCCACTCTGGACTTGGCAAAGGAAGACTTCCAAGATGAACCATGTCAGCGAGATCCTTGTGGACCACAACCACGGCAGAGTTCTCTGCGTCGGCGATCCTGTTGATCACAAAACAGGCACCGAAATCCGTCTCTGGGATCAGAGAGAGGAGTAAGCCCGGACGGTACAGGATGACGGTGCCAGCTGCCTCGACAAACTGCGACTTGGCA